>LOEQ01002197.1:68391-89049 GCA_001685075.1 Bramus lutescens | reverse complement strand
CTCTGATGAGGGTCTCTGTCTCTATCTCCATCCTTCGCCAGACGAAGATTCTATGGTGATATTAGAGATAATCATCAGTGTGGTAGTGGGGCAAGGTCAGTTCAGGCACCCTCTTCTCTGCTGCCGAAGGACCTAGCTGGGGACATCCCATGGACACCTGGGATCCCCTCTAGAGCCAAGTCTCTTGTCAATCCTAAAATGGATCCCTTAATGTAGGTATCTTCTTCCCTGTGATTTTTTTAGAGATGAAAAAAACATACCCATGTAGGATAAGATTGCAAATATGTGAAATTATTTTTTTTCATAATGAAATCATTATTTGTTGGAAATATCTTAGATTTCATTCATTGCAGGAGGTTAGAATAATCATTCCCAGTACATCTATTGTGGTTTGGAAACCAAAGAAGACATGCATGTGGTCTTTTACAGCCCATTTAGTTTTGAAGATTTTCAAGAATTAATGTGTTCGCTGACATTCTTTTTTCAACTCCATCCAATTCCACACAAGTTGCCCAGTTGGGAGAACATAATTAGGCCTCTGTTGTAGCTTAAAAATTAGTGATGCAGGCAAGGATGGCTCAGAACAGTCTGAAGAGAAAACCCAAGGAAGGGATCAGCTGACATATTTCACTTCTAGAAGTGTGTATTCCCACTGATGGCTTTGTGGACATATTTCTATTAAACTAAACTGTGCTGTGCTGTGGTACACAATATGCCCTGTGGTTTCAGCTGTTGGTTACCTTGGTATAGAAAGTTAAAAAGGAGGATAGTATTATCTTTTGAAGGAAGGCCACTACTGGATATTTTGCTATTGATTTTATTTTATAACAAAAATGTGCTGAAATACACATAGTATAAAATTTACCATTCTGGTCATCTTTAAGTGTTCAGTTCTGTAGCACTAACTGCATACATATTCCTGTGAAACTCACACCGCTATCCATCTGCAGAACTCATTTCATCTTGCAAAACCGAAATTCTATACCCGTGCAACAATAACTCTCCATTTCCCTCTCTTTCCAGACGCTGGCAGCCACCATTCTGCTTTCCAGTTTTATGATTTTTGACTACTCTAAGTACCCCATATAAAAGAAATTATATCGTATTTGTCATTTTGTAGCTGGCTGATTTCACATATCATAAGTTCCCTAAAGTTGTTTCATGTTATAGCAAAGCTCAGCATTGTAGTCCATCACAAGGCAGAATAATATTCCATTGTAGGTGTATGCTGCATTTTTGTGATTCACTCATATATTGATGGATGTTTGGGTTGCCTCCATGTTTTAGCTATTACGAATAATACTGCTATAAACATGGGTGTGTTCAGATCTCGTTAAGACTCTACTTTCGGTTGTGTGGTTAGTTCCAGCAGTGAAATTGTTGGATCCTTCAGTAATTTCATTATAACCTTTTTGAAGATCCGTTGTTCTGTTTTCCACAGTGGCTATACCACTAACCATTCCCACTAACAATGTGCAAGGTTCAAGTTCCTCAAGAAATACTCCAAGTACATTTAAGAATGTGTATTCTGTTACTGGTGTAATGATACTCTGTTAGATCTAGGTGGTTTATAGTGACATTGAGCTCTTGATTTCTTTCTTTGTCCTTTCCTGTCTGATTGTTCTATAACTAACAGTTGGATGTTGACACCTCCAGGTCTTATTATAGAACTACCTACCTTTTTCTTTAATTTATTCATTTATGTTTAATATCTTTTGAAGGTCTGCTATCATGTAACAAAGGTTTTACGTGTTTATGTCCTCTTTCTGTATTAACATTTATTAACATGTATTTTTGTATTCTGTAACCTTTGAAATTTTAATAACTGTTTTATCCTCTCCTGTTTACTTATTTGCTCTTGATTTTGTCTTTTCCTCTTCTTTTCAGTTTTTATCTTTGTACTGGAAATGAATTTCTTGTAGACACAACATAGTGGGATCATTTTTAAAAATACATTCTACAAACCTCCATTTTTTATTGCAAAGCTTAAACTATCCTTATTTAAGGTAACCGCTGGTAAAGAGTACTTGCTCATTTTGCCAAGTACTCAGGGCACTGCTCCCTCACTTCCATTTCTCTTCTTTCCTGTTGGACAGAGCATCGCCATGGGCTGCTTAAATGTCTCCTTTCCTTTTTCTGCATCCAGCTTCTTGGTGCTTTTTAAGGGAAGATCGTATTGGCTAGTTACAAGTAAATTTACCACACTCTAGTATATACTGTTCAATAACACGAGAAGCTCCTTTGTGACTGTCCATAACACTTTGCATTATTAATGTCACAAAATATACTTTTACACAATGTGTAGAAGAACATAACTGCACCCATTTTATGAATCAATCACCTTAGTTACACAATAGCAAAATAAGGAATTACTAATGAGAAGTGTATGATCTTTTGAATTTGAAAATTTCATTTTAGGGTCCTATAATTAGAAGCCTAAAAAGAAACTTTATAGTCTACACTTTGTTTGTTCATACCAATTCTATCAACTGACATCAAAGAGTTCATGCTCTGTGTTTGGTTTTGTCCTGAGAAGATGGTGTGGCTGATGAGTTCATGGTTTATATCCTCAAGGGACAGCATTCTAACATGGGTGGCAGAAAGTCCATAAATATTGTGGGAGACAGAGATCAGGTCTCAAGAAAAACTCAGCAATGAGGAGGTCCTCTGTCTTAGTCAGGGTTTTTGTTGCTGTGAAGAGACACCATGACCAGGGCAACTCTTCTAACGGAAACAATTAATTGGGACTGGTTTCCAGGTTCAGAGGTTTAGTCAATTATTATTATGGTGGGAAGCATGGCAGCACACAGGCAGAGAGTGCTGGAGAGGTAACTAAGAGGCCTACATCTTGATCCACAGGCAACAGTAAGTAAACTGCATGCCACACTGGGTATAGCTTGAGCATCTGAGACCTCAACGTTTGCCTCCATAGGAACACGTTTCCTCCAACAAGGCCATACCTACTCCAATGAGACCACATCTCCTAATAGTGCCACTCCCTATGGGGCCAAGCAGTCAAACATATAAGTTTATGGAGGCCATAACCATCCAAACCACCACAACCTCCAACTGGGACTATAGAATAAGGGTGACTAAAGCAAGCACATATATCCAAAGTAACAGTTACTGGGACAGCATCTTCTACATGCTGAATAGCAAATAAAGAAATTGTCTCATAAGGTCTTCACAAGTCCATGTTAAAACAAGGAAAAGGAGAGGACCACAATGTAATGCCATTAAATATGTGAGATTGGATTTATTCTGTGATAGATACTCTTCTAACATTTAATGATATAAACTTCTTTCAATAATAAATACATGTACCCAGTTATTCATATTTATTTGCATAGAGAGAAACATGACAAAATGTTAAAATTGGTGAATCTGAATTAATTATATGTGGTAGATATTTATTTTATTCTATGCTTGTAAATTTCTGAAATTTGGTTTCAGAACAAATGCTAAGGGGCTAGACAGATAACTCAGTAGTTAAGACTACAAACTGCTCTTATAGAAGACTTGAGTTTAGTTCCTAGAACCCGAAGTGGGTGGCTCACAATCACCTGCCTCTCCAGCTCCAATGGGATTCAAATCCTTCAAGGACAACTATGCTCTCACACACACATACTCACACACATAGCCCCCACCTCACACATAATTAAAAATACAATAAATATAAAAAACACAGAAGTAAAAATTAAACCTTTTAAAATGGAAACTCTGATGATACAATTATTTTTTATGAAACAAATGGAAAATGTCATGTATTGGTTTCAAAATTTTATTTTCTATGAGCTCCCAAGGGACAATACAACAGTTTCTTTTTGATGCAGTACTAAGTTACTATTAAGTTATTAAAATGTACATTTTTTTTCTGGATTTTAGAAAGCAGTAATCCAAAATGGGTCTCAGTGAATTAAAATAAAGCTGTGAACTTGGCTTGTGTTCTTCTGGCAACCCAGGGAAGGAATCCATCCCTCTACCCTTTTCAAGGATCTATTGAGGGATTTCATTTGTGATTGTGTAGCTGATAGGTGAACACAGGATAGGCAGCTAGAAAGAGCAGACCACAAACTGGCTGGAGTACCCTGGGCCAGGGTCATGCTGTTGTCCAGAGATGGGCAATCAAGGGGATGATGCCAGACAAATGGAACAACTCTAGACTCTGCTGCTCACTGGGGTCTCTGAGCTCATGGAAACCCCCATGTTTCCATCCAAGGATTCCGGGTGATTAAGTCAGGCCTCCCCAGGTTAGACTGGTTTTTAGCTACCATAATTCACCATAAGTCATCTGATTAAGGATTTTAATTACATATGAAAAGTCCTTTTCAACAGAACCTCTTTGGCTAAACCCTTGGGAGAAGTCTGGAGACCACCAGCTGCCTGCTTCCTTTCTTCCTTCCTCCAACCCTCATAGAAGAATTTCTCACCCAGATCATTATAGGGAGAGAATTCCAGACTCCGTGCTTCAGCCTTGCCAAGTTAGTTGACACATCATAAAGCTACAGCAGGAAGGGAGGAGTGAAGGAAACACTGTGTGAAGTTTCCTGGTTGGAGACACTGAAACGAACTCTGGGGAGACAGGCGAGCATGTGACACACAGATCTACTCAGAGGAAGGACCTCTGTTATTTTACACTCGCTGTTGCTGTCATGACTTCAGGCAGAAAGGACAGCAATTAGAGAGGTAAGTGCATGAAAAGAACCACACATTTTAAGCTCAATCAGCCTCCTTCTGGACGTCTCCTTCATTTTAGTTTGTGGTGATTAGACCCATGTCTTCAGGAGTCATGGGAACTGACAGGTGACACCAAGGCTTGTGTGCTTTCCTGCTGTATTTTATTGCTTGGTAGTAACATTCACACCTCTTGGCCTCTTGGCTTCTCTGTGAAAATGGCATCTGCTCATCTCTCTAGGGTATACACACAGGAAATTGAGCATATATGGGATAAAGGGGGTTGGATGGGGCCTGACGTCACCCTAAGAGCCATTTATAGACCTTCTGCAACAGCTGTGCCTCATGCTGTTCAGCTTTGCACGTCATCATTGGTCATTCAGAAATGTATCTACAGGGCATCCATTGCTTTTTGGAATCCATACATTTTAACATCTTGTATTTACAGGAAAAAGTTACCCATGATGAGTCTTAATACATTCACTCCAAGTTTTGTAGTTTCATGTTTTGTGTGTACATGTGTATTTGTGGAATAAACATGTATGTGTATGTGTGTGCAGGTATGCTCATACACACAGGCATATGTAAAGACCAGAGGTTTACATTGGAATATCTATTTCTACTGCTGTCCACTTTGTACTTTGAGATAAAGTCTCTCTAACCGAATGTGGAAATTGTCATTTCAGTTAGACTGGTTAGCCAGTGAGCCCCAATATCTGCCTGCCTTTGCTCCCTGGCACTAGAGTTACACCATAATTTTTGCATGGATGCTGGGGAACCAAACTCAAGTCCTCATGCTTGTACAAGAAGTAATTGAACATTGAGCTGTTTTTTTTCAGTTTTGGTTTATTGATTTTTTTGTTTGTTTGTTTGTTTTTCAAGACAGGGTTTCTCTGTAGCTTTGGAGCCTGTCCTGGAACTAGCTCTTGCACACCAGGCTGGCCTCGAACTCACAAAGATCCGCCTCCCCCTGCCGCCAGAGTGCTGGGATTAAAGGCATGCGCTACCACCGCCCGGCGGTTTATTAATTATTAAAGTTAATTTATTGAATTGAGATCTAGGCTAAAATACATAAAGCTACTTTGTATTGAAAACAAATTGTATATTGCTTTTATATTTCTTTATAGGCAGTCTTCTCTATAGGCAGACCAAGACATGAACCTTATTATCTACTCTTTACCAATGAGAATTTGCTAAGTCTATTTTTTTGTTATTGTTTTGGTTTTTGGTTTTCCGAGACAGGCTTTCTCTGTAGTTTTTGAGCCTATCCTGGAACTCATTTTATAGACCAGGCTGGCCATGAGGTCTGCTTGCCTCTGCCTCCCAAGTATTGGGATTAAAGGTGTGCTCGACCATCTCAGTCTGGTTTTTAGGAAATTAATGGTAGAGTCAGGTTTTGAATACATGTGCGGCTGAACTAAGGTTAAAGTTTTATTAACTATGGCACAAATTAACTTTTATTTGAAGCTTGATGGCTGTAACACAGTCAGGTAGCAAATATTCATAACAATGATGTTCTCTTACAAACTGATAGAAAAACTGCAATCTTCAAGTACCCCATTGCTGAAAATTGGCATCAATCAAAGGAAAACCACAAACTCATAAAGAAAACACACATGGCTGGAACAGTCATAAAACTGCATGCCCAGCAATGTAAAGTTCATGACATCGGTTGTTTGATTGATTGAGATCTTGAGCTAGATGCATATGATGATGGAGAGATAAATGAGTGTGGCAGTAGATACAGCATAGATTGCCACAACATATGACAGTCTGATCAAGAGAGAACAAAGTTTGGTAAGTTAGGAAGTAGAAATTCATAGAATTCTCAACAATTTCCATCATATGGTCACAATCACCTTCTGTCTCCTACATTAGAGAATTTTCATATTTGAAAGTTCGGTCATTTCAAATTTGAGCTGGTTCATATGTGTCTGAGAGTTTACACAACTAAATTGGCTGCCATGCCCTGGTACCAGAGATGCAGTAGAAAAAAGCTGAAGTATCATCAATTGCCTCACAGAGCAGGATATTATCAAGTGAACATTTTACATTTTATTTTTAAAATGTCATTTAGAAATAACATAATAGCATATAATTGTGAATAACATAACATAATAATTGTGAATGTTTACCATACCCATTACCGCAAATATTATCATGACCTTGTGGTAAGAATATTCAAATTATTTTGACCTATTTTGAAACATATAAACCATTTTCATTGGACAGTAGTCATTCTCCTATGCACTAGGACATCAGAATTTATTATTCATATCTAAGTATGCCAATTGCCTCTAGTCTATTTCTTCCTGACTGCCACCGACTTTGGTAACCAATATTATACTATGTACTTCTATGAAATCAACATTTTTAGATGCTAATGTGCGTTCATGAAGCATTTATCTTTCTTTGCCTGGCTAGTGGCACTTAAAATAGGCTGTTTGCTTATAGATTTTGTAAAGCAGCTAATGCACTGTTTGGTTTGATTTTTTTGAGTAATGTCCATTCTCTGATTTTGCATTGCCTCTTAACCGATTGTGCCTGCTGTCTTTCTCTTTCCTAGAACAGAGACATAAGCAGAGACAACGCAACAGCTACAATGAGGGATGGAACTCACAGCGATGTGTCCGGCAGAGAGAGGACACAAATAGGGTTTGCCACTGAGAATACTTTAATTCCTAGGTGGTAGGTAAAGGGAGATCATCATTCATTAATTAGCTCATTTAATACTTATATAGAAAGCTCCAAAAAGGCACTATTTTTTAAGCATATCTAAGAATGCTTAAGGGAAAGTAATAATAGGTATCCCTGTAACTCAGGTGGAATTTGCTGAAGTCATGCTTCACAAACCAGGAAGCATCTAAAAGTATCCTGGCTCTGGTCCTCTATTCTCCTGGTGTTTGCAGCCATTAGAAAGACAGAAAACTAAAATCTAATGTCATAAATAAGTGTGAACTGCCAAGGATAAAAAAAAAGGCTGAGAGGACAAATCATGACGTTGTAATTGGTCCATTTAAAGCTGAGAACTGACCGGTCTCCCTCTCCTCCCTCTCCTCTCCTCTCCCTCATCCTCTCCCTCTTTTTCTCCATCTTTATCCACCTCCATCTCTTTTTCTGAGCCTCTTGTCACTGTCGCCGTCATCATCATCGTCATCATCACCATTTCCGTCTCTTCTCCTTTCTGTCTCCTTCCCTCTCTCACTGTGTCTGCTTTCCTTGTGTTCTTTAATGATTACTAACTACACTGAGGCAGATAGGGAAGGAGCCAGCTAGCGTCACTTCCGTAGGGAGTTAGCGAGCAGTTATAAAGCATTTTCAAGCGTCAACAAATGGACCATATCTTCGGGAGCAACTCTTGTCCTGAATTGGATGTGAGTGCGTATTGTCTACATTTCTCTTCTTTTCTTTTGTTTCTCTTTGGTTTGGAACCAGAATTTTATCCTTAACATTGACTGACCTACCTTTCCCATAGCTGATTGACAAGTTATTTACTCACAATGTCTTCCTTTGAACCTTCATTCCCACATGTAAAATGGTTGTCATTGTCTTAGTACACCTTGCCTCATGAGGTTGTTTCTGAAGCAAAATAAGAGTAAGACTATAAAAGTTCAGACAGTCCTGAACACATAATATCCTTAACATAAAAGTTACCTCTTGCAACTGTTGCTATTATGAGTATGATTTTTATTATTATTGGGTGATAAAACGCCTCAGTGAAACACATGGCCCCTTCTTTCATCTAGTTCTCCGTGTACTGCACAGATACATAATTTTTAAATTGCTTCCAAATTTTCTTCTTATATGGTCTTATAAATCTAAATCATGATTGCTGTCAACATCTCTAAAATATTGCAATAATGAAGAAAATACCTTGTTTCCCCATCTAGGAGATGTACTACTAACCCATTGTGTATATTTTCCTATGTTTTACTGTGAATTTTATGCAGTGGTGTTGAAGTGTGTAACATACTTGTATATGCTTGATTTTTTAAAAACTACTTTAGATTTATTTGAGATATACATATTCATACTAAATGAAAGTAAATATAATTTGTACATTCATCATAGATAAAGTAGAAACACAAAATTTATCTCTAAGCATCGGAATATGTAGCTCTTAATTTGTGTTGTTTAGTGAAACATTTCCATGATTTCAAAGAAAAATAGTTGAAATGAGATGATATACAATAAATTAATTTTGATCAACATAATACCTTTATCCTATATGAAAAAATATAAAAGGTTATTTACTGAGAGATAATATTAACCTCTGAGTACATTTATTATTTTTCTAGTTGATGAACACTTACCTTCATATTAAATTTTGTGAGACCAAAATTTTCATTTAAATAACTTGAGATGCCATCTGACAATATACTACAGATATAGTTTTGCTTTTATAAGTAAAAGAAGCAATTTTCCAGTATTCTGCTGATTCAATCTCTTACCTACTCAAGAGATAGCTGTTCTTGGTATATTAGTTATATTTCTTATTGCTGCGACAAGACATCTGGGGGGAGGAAGCATTTAATGTTGCTCATGGTTTGAGGTGAATCACCAGTCATAGCAGAGAAGGCAGGAGGACTAATCAGCTGGCTTCTTTGTGTGCTGTAAGAAGCAGAGTGTGATGAAAGCATTCCTTTTGACTTAGACTTTCTCCCTCCTTTAATTTCCTCTAGTATCCTAGAGCGTGGGATACTGCCATCCACATTCATTGTGGGCTTCCCTTCTTCAGCTAAACCCCTGTGGAAACATCTTCCCTAACATACCCCAGAGATGAATCTCACAGGTGACTCTAAATCCAGGCAATGAAGAGCAATTATCACAAGAGTCCAGTTCTTGCCACCGACTTCAGACTTGCCAACTTGATTCTTGCTCTTGCCACGCAAACACTTCACTTTTTAGTTTATAATGTTTCACCATGGCCTGTGTTTTACATTAGTCTAACAATGCAAAGTGATTTAATCCATTTCTCCAATTCTCCCAAGTTGTAAAAGTTCTAACATGGTTCAGAAAGTGAAGTCCACATTCAGAGGGCATATGGAAACTCAGACAATCTCTCAACTATCAAAGAAAGAACAATCGCAATTCAGAACCGTGGGGTTCTTTATCTTTCTGCATACGACATTCCCACAACTCCTTTTTTAAAAGAAGATTTAATCTTATTTATTAAGTATTTTCCTACTTAATAAAGTAGGAAATGTATGTATATGAACCTCATGCATGTCTGCTGCTGGCAAAGTTTAGAAGAGGGAGTCAGATCCCCTGTAACTGGAGTTAGCAATGCTTGTGGACCATCCTACATGGGTGCTAGGAACCAAACCTGGGTCCTCTGCAAGAGCAACAAGTGCTCTTATCCAGTTAGTCATCTCTCTAATTTCTAATGTTGATTTTATTTTTAATTTTTGAGGCAAGTGCTCACTGTTTAACTCTACATAGCCTGTATTTCACTAATTAGACCAGATTGGCCTTAAACTCACAAAGCTCTGCCTGCTACTGCCTCCTAAGTATTAGAATTAAAAGCATATGCCAATATGCCCAGTCTCGCAGGAATCCTTTTCCTCTTGGTTTTCCATAGGCTAAGATCACAGAAATTTCTACTCGGAGAATAGAGGAAAATTGAGAGTGGGCCTGGGAATCTGCACTTTCTGGACCCCTTCTTGGGGCTTCTGTCTTCTGGTTCAAGTTCACTATTTCTTTTAAGTTCCTCATCAACCCAACTCTACTCAGACCGTAGAATCTGCTCACTGTCCTCATCATTTCTTGTTTCCAAAGCAAGGAGCATTCTGCTGTTTACCCTCTACTATTACCAGTTTTGATTTCCTCTATTCTATCTATACTTATGTAAATAGTAAATTCTTAGGCCTTCTATTATGACACATATGTCAAAGTGTCTAATCATAGTATCCATTCTTTTAGTAAAATACTAATCTAGATGTAATATAGCTTTGAAGACATACTATGGATGTTCTTACCATGTGTGCTTTGTTGTCTTTATATAAGCCACATAACCTTTTGTAATATGGGTTAGCCTTAGCCTATCAGTTGGATATATTAAGGGGAAAACCCGAGGTTTCCCCAAAGCAGTAGTTCTATTTTATCAAGTCCATTTCTTTCTTTTTTTTTTTNTCCATCAGTCCCAGTCCAGCTGGCCTTGATGAACTCCCATTAGATCAGCGCCATCGTCTCAGTGGGTGAGTGTGCCCCTTGCGGTCCTGACTTCCTTGAGACCCACATTGGAGCACTGAACTGAGCTCCCAAGGTCCAAATGAGGAGCAGAAGGAAGGAGATCATGAGCAAGGAAGTCAAGACCATTTCTTAATCAATCTGTGTTGCTCTTGCTCTACTACTGAATAGGACCTGGCTGTTATAAAACCTTTTATAACCACATATAGGTAAGGAATGTTTACAAGCACTGCTTACTCAAATTTCCATTATCTTGTTATTTCTTTCATCACCTTATTTTGTTTCTCTCTGTGTTCATTATTACTCCAAGCACTGGGAACCAGAAACTTGGAAGACTCTGTACCTAATGCTTGGAAATTCTCAGACTCCTAGGAACCCTGGAAATGCAAATGAATGAAATGTAGTGAAGACAACAGGGAGGTCAAGTAAAGTGCATGTGACCTCTTCTTGGTCCTAGATATTCAGAGCTCCAGGCTAGAAGGATAGCTCTGCTGTATTACTTACACAGCTGGAAGAAATTTCTGGACAACACAGTTGCTTGTGTGGATTTACCGGCACTATCCAGAGAGATCAAATCACCTGCTGTCTTAGTTAGCATTTCTATCTCTGTGATAAAACACCATTACCGAAAGCGCCTTGGGGAGAAAAGGGTTTGTTTCATCTTACCTGGCCTGATCACAGTTCATCACTGAGAGAGGTCAGGGCAGGAACTCAAACAGAACAGGAACCTGGAGGCAGGAGTTGATAAAAGGGCCGTGGAGGGTGCTTCTTCTTGACTTACTCCTCATGGTTTGCTTAGCCTGCTTGCTTATATATCCCAGGACCACCTGCTCAGGGTTGCACCACTGTCTTAAGGTTTTAATTACTGTGAAGAGACATCATGACCACGGCAACTCATATAAGGAACATATTTAATTAGGGTGCCTTGCTTACAGTTTCAGAGATTCCGTCCACTATCATCATGCCAGAGAGCATGACAGCATGCAGGCAGACATGGTTCTGGCTACATCTTGATCAGAAGGCAACAGGAAGTAGACTGTGGCACTGAGCATGGCTTGGGCATTTATGAGACCTCAAAAAGCCTACCTCCACAGTGACATACTCCCTCAAACAAGGTCATCTCTACTCTAACAAAGCCACACCTCCAAATAGTGTCACTCTGTATGAGCTTATGGGGGCCAGTTACATTTGTACAATTACAAATGTGTCCTTCCATATCACTCACTCAAGAACATTGACCACACACTTTTCTCATTTGCCAATCTGTAGAATTTTCTAAATTGACTTATTTTTTTACAAAAATGACTGTAGCTATTTCAAGTTTACAAAATAAAAAATAAATAGATAAATAAATACATACTTATTGTCTATTCATGTCTATGCAAAAAAAAAGAAGTCCTAGGACAATATTCTGGTTGATATTTTTTCTTCCTTTTCTTGGTCACAAGCAGACACTATAGCCATTTTTTTGAAATTTTATACATTATTTAATTCTTCCTCAAAGAATAGAAATATTTGAAATAAGTTATAGTTTTCAGAGCTACTATGATCTTAACAATTTTCTCAGTTGATTAATCCATCAATATTTAGCAAGAATTTTGCCAAAATGAGGTAAGCTTCAGGAGCTCTTAAGAGAGGCTCTTGGTAGCTGCTAGCCAGATGTCATTTGAAAACCAGAAGTCTGAGCCCATCATTGTTGATAAGAAAATGATTCAATTCCATTTGGGTAAGCTACGTCTCTCTACGAAAGCAGACACTTGATTGAATCAAAGGAGGCTTTTCTTGGACACTCGGGTAATTGCTTCAGCTCTCTGGCTAGCTCTTAGATATTGCAAAAATGGTGTTTGAGGGGGTGGAGGATGGTAGGTCTAATTGCAGAGTCTGGTTTATAAGTAGGCTGCTTTCATCTTGCTCTTCTTTGGAAATAATGAGGTTTGTAAAAGTCACTGTAAATATACATCTGAACATGTAACCCTCCTCACTCTCCTGCATGATTTCATAAACAGCCGGTGTTGCCATGGCAGTTGAACAGAATAAACTTACTCATTCTAGGACATCTGTATCCAATCCAGACTCTCTGGCATGTCTCTGTCCCTCCTCTGTGTGTAATATGATGGAAAGCAGGCTCGGAGTTTTGGGTGCCTGCCTCATGTACTTCTTCTCCACATCATGAAAAGCCACTTCCTTTCCAACTCTCATAAATGCCTCGAGAATTTTCATTTTCCATTAAGAGGACAAGATTTTCCTCCTCTCTGTGATCTCAGAAGTTCTTGCAGCTGGTACTTTGAGGAAAGTGAAGAAAAGGCCGACAGGCCTGTGACCCATCTGCTCTACAACCTCACACTTTCCACAGTTTTAACTTTATACTTTGGTTTTGTAAATAAAACAATAGGTATAAAACAAATAATAATTGATACCAAAAGTTGAAGGGCAAGATTGAGTGGCATCTGCTTCTAAAGAATAAATTCTGGCCATGTCGTCATTTTGTTCTACGTTTTGATTCTTCTCGAGTTCCCTACTCAAGGAGATCACATGCTACCCCATTCTTAAAAAGTATATTTTTGCTTAGAAATTCTGATAAGTGATTTGAAATATATCACTAAGACATTTATTTAGTTTAACCTGATCTTGTCTCATTTGGAAGAAAAGGGTTTGCTTTAACCAAAGAAAAAAAATTTTTTTAGCAACTTGTATAGTCTGAATTGTGAATCTCAGTGTATGGCCCTCAAGAAATGTTTATGCATTAATGGGGATGGGAATTCTTTGGACAAATCAAAACCTAAAGATTTGGGATTGGGATCCATCTGTGTGTGAATTAGCAAGATTTCCAGGTGACTGCTAAAATTTGAGAACACTTGCTCCCTAAAAGAAAACTAGAGGCTTAGAAACCAAATCAACATTTGTAAAAACATACTCTCTCAGACCTTGACATAGAGACTAAGGTGATATAGCGTATGCTCTGTGAGCACTCTCTTGAGTTATCTAATTTACCTGACTTCAAGTAATGAATCATTACAGCAACCAATGGGGTAAGTACTGTCATTCTGATTATCAGAATGAGCTAAGTAGGACATTTCTAATATGACACAGCTTAATTAGCTGAGTCCACTTCAACTCAGCCCAATGTAGCTAGGCATCCTGGGGCTTCTTACCTGGACCTGCAGGACCTAGGAAAGAACTGAACATTTTTTCACGTGGAATCCAGGGAAGCTCTTGGAGGAGTGTTGTGAAATATTGGTTTAAGATGAATTACCTTTCTTTATGCTGTGGAATATTTCTTTAATGATGCAAAGATGTGTTGCATTCTTTTATACTGCCTTTGTTTAACTCTGTGAAGCTGTGCTACTTTACCTGTCTAAAATACCTGCTTGGTTTAATAAACTGATGAATAGCCAATAGCTAGGTCAGAGAGAGAAATAGATGGTACTGGCAGGCAGAGAGAATAAATATGAGAAGAAGAGAAAGAAGAGGGAGGAGGGAGAAAAGGAGATGGAGAGAGTATGCCAGGGGATAGTCACCCAACCACACAACCAGGAAAGAAAGGTATATAGAATAGAGGAAGGAAAAATCAGGGGCAAGAGATATATGGAATAATTTAAGTTAAGTAAAGCTGACTAGAAATAAGCCAACCTAAGCCAGGCATTCATAAATAAGAATAAGTCTCTCTGTATTTATTTGGGAGTTGGGTGGAGGACCCCAAAAGAGCAAAGAGTCAAAAACAAAAAGAACCAACTGCAGGTGAATGTGAGGTCAGGTTCATTTCCAAAATATTAGATAAGAAAGTGTCTCAAGAAAACAGGTTAAAAGTTAATATATGTGGTAAAGATGGTGTACTATAGGTATATGTGTATGATATTTGAACATTACATCTGAGCACAGATTTCTGCAGGTACTTCTCATTTTTTATTCATAGTAAAATATTTTTTTCATAAGCATCAACTGCCCAGCTAGTCCTTGAGGTTTAGAAAGTTTTATATGTCTCTGTGTCCAGAGCACAGCCCTGATAATAGGATTTTCCAAGGATAATTTCAACTATTTGGGGGTGTTCAGAGTTGTTTACATATTGGCTCTTTGACTAGACTTTGGCTTGCTTTATGTTTAGAATGTAACAGGACTCTAGACCTTAGCATAGTGAATGCCATGTTAGAGGCAACATTCTGATCTCGAAACACAGGATGTAGGCTGAACACTTGTCAAAATGAGAACAAAGATCTAATCCATCAAAGACCTATTCCATAGTTCCAGGAAAGTCCCTAAATGTACTGATCCTGCTTTGTGGCTTTTGTTGTTTTGTTTCTTGGTAATTAAGTATGGCAACCAGAATGTGTTCTGTGTATAAAGGACAAGGGCCATAAGGCTGCATGATTTGGGCAAGTTCTCCTGGCAGCCTCTGGCTGGCAATAAGTCCACACAGTGGTCTCAGGTGGGCTTATCTTGCAATAAGAACAGGCAATAGACACCTGTAAAAGATATCAAATTTTCACTAATCTTTAATGAAAGTAAGATGTGAAATTCAGTAGAAGGCAACACAATATTGTGCAGAGGTGAGAGAATGAGCAAACATATTTTGCTCATTCTGGGTACCCGTGACTTGAGAACAATTTTAGGGAAAGGTCAGTGGGGCAAAGGGTGGAGTTGTGACCTAATAGAAGTCGACTCTTCACATCCATGTATGAGTGTGAACCTCTTGTTTGGACAGTTTCTTCATGGTCACTAAATTGTTGAGCAATAGCATGGATGATTGTCTTGCCTTCTCTAGAACAGGGTATCAGGACTCGGGTACCTGGGCTTTTCTTTAGCTCCAGAATCCTCCATCTCTTCCACAAGACACAGTTACCTTCTGGTCTCCTTCTCCTCGGACTGGTGTGGTCTACCTTCTTCACCACCTCACTGTTGAATAGTTTGCATAAGTGCCAAGCATCACTGAGGGAACACGGCCCACAGAAAGCCTTACGTGAAGTCACTTATGCACTGACAAATGAATATGACCAGAACCATGTGAAGTTATCAGATCCTCTGGCAGAGTTGGGGAGGCCTGTTCACTCATCACCAAGTCGCTGCATTCTCCCCAAACAGAGCAGCTCTTTTTGGTACCATTATTGAGCATTTGGTACATCTACTCAAGGATGAGGGCAAGACACTCTATGCCTCCCTCATAGTCTCTGCAAACTGTTACTGAACCTTCTCTCCTGTAGGTGGTGTTTTTTTTTCTTTTCTATGATTGCATACAGAAACCAGGAGCATGACATGCTACCAATAGGGATAGGTGAGGAGAACAAATCTAAAACCATTTGGCCCTGTTTAAAAAGTATCTAAAAAAGAGGATGCTAATGGAATATTTTCAAAATTAAATTAAACCTGGATAGCTGATAACTCTGAATTCAGCAGCAAGGTTCATTACAGAATCACAAGCATGGTGTAACAATGACACTTAAGAGGTACCTTGATATTTAGAGAAACAGAAGTTTGATTTCTTTAGAGTGTAGAAGGGCAGTGGAAAAGCATCTTACAAAGTTGACTGGTATACTTACGTTTTTCCCCTTGAAGACTCTCACAGAAGTCCAAAATAGTCATTGGGTAATTTTCATGAGGTAGTGCTTATTGAGCTAAGGAACTATATTTTGTGGATGAAGATCTTACATGTACCAAGAGCAGTGAAGTAGATAGAATACTACCATACAACACTTTAATGCAAACCTTACAACTTTTGAGTTAAAGTCAGCAAGTTTTCGTTCGTGCATGTTATCAGGTTATGGATACAATGCTGATGTACGATTAAGAAGACAGGATGCAACATAAATTAAAAAAATGGACAGGGTATTTCTAAAGATAACCATGGCATTTGGATCAACAGAACATGGACACAGATGCAAGAGTCTTTGACTTACAGTATACAGACTTTTGAGGAAGTACCAACACATCATTCGTTATTTATTTTATCATGATTTCAGGTTGATAAAACACTTTCTTTCATCATCTCTCACATATCACCCAGTTACTATGTAAGGAAGGGATCTGGATCAAATTCTTACAAGTGAGGAATGAGGAAGTGAGGTAAACACATGGTTTTGCTTTTCTCCTAGGTGCACTGGCCAGGACCATAGCAGATTAACAAGAAAAATACATAGAGAAGTCTAGCAATATGTTCATGCTGCATGCACATGGGAGCAGTCAAACAGGAACAAGAAGTGATTAGAACTTGAAATCTATATGCGTTGTGAGAAAAAGAGAGGAGAGAAATGCCTATGGATTTTGGAAAGTATAAACAAGTCCGTGTTAGAGTAAGAGCTTGTGACAGTTTCAGCCTGAATGTGGTATCAACTCTTCTTCCACGTGAAAGGTGAGTAACAGCCTAGGAAAGGAATTTGTAACAGCTGAGCTGTTTTGGGAGCCTTGACTTTTAGGCAGCAGAGATTTATGAAACTTCCATGTCATGACTCGAGAGTCCTTAGGTGCCTGATGTCATATTGGGGTCATCTTACAGCCGCTAGGAATAGGGAGAGAGAACAGCTCCTGGAGACAGGTAGCTAAGAAGGCATAGAGCTGGCGTGTTGCTTTCCAAGCCTATTGGTGTTCCCATGATAGCTGTTATGTCAGGAGAAGACAGGGGCCATTACAATAAAGGGAGAAAGAAAGCAGTTACTGAGAGCAGCCGCTGGTGGCATAAGAACCAGGGATAGCCAGTGAGTAGTCTCTTCACAGACACCATACATCTCCCTTATTCTTCAGCTGAAAAATAACAGCCACTATTTCCACGGGCAAGTTCTTCATTCATGATAAACGGCTGAGACACTAGAGTCATCAAGCTGCAGATGTCTTTCTGGCACCTGTACACTTGAGGCAACAAGTAAAAACTTTTTTTTTCCCTCATGGAAAGGCTTGCATCCTCGAGCGGATGGCTTCAACGGATGAGATCAGAAAAGAAACATGTTTATCAGGGTGTACCAGTGTGGAAATATTTGAAACATCTCTGTGTCTATCACACTGTATAGAAGATAAAAGAAGCTAAGTGCCATCAGCACTTCTGCCTTGGGACACATGAATATTTGCATCCATTCTATTAACAGGAAACACCTACTGTAGCTTAAAAAAAAACAGTAATAGGATAAAAGGCAATACTTTTGTATCTTTAACTTATCTACAGGCAACAACTTTTTCCTGGTTGAAAATCTCTTCCCATCACTTCCTACTGCTCCCTTCTCCCCCCCACCCAGCCATCTCCACTTTGTAATATCACCATATCAGAGCAGTTGCTGCTAAGGTTACTCAGCCATGATTTTAGCAGCCATGCATTGTACTGGAAATTTCCTGGGCCAAGAATTATTCCTGTCTACTTCAGGAAGCTAGAAGGACGTGTCAATCAATTTTTACATCCAGACTGACAGGTGATGCATATGTTTTATTGTCTTCTACCCACAGCTCCAGGTCTCTACCAATGTGTAGGTCTCACATACAGAGATTTAAAATAATTTTAAAAGATGACTAGAACATGACAATTGGTTCTCTGGGCGAATCACGGTACTTTCCAATCATACAGAGAAATAAGACCTTTGTCTTAAGCACCTATCTCTTCCTCCCATTTGCATGACCTAAACCAATGAGGTTTCAGGGGACGGAGTTGTTGATAAGTTGATCGTGACATTGACACTCTTGAGTTTTGCAGATAGTTTGTTTCCATGAAAGTTTATCCTGGGCCTCAGCCCCTGTGTAACAGTGCAGAAGTATTCGAAACTGAATTAGATATTAAGAAAGATCAATGATTTGTTCGAAGCTTTCGTTCGGGCAGGATGGATTGGTTAGTGCAAATGCAGATTGAATTCCTAAAGCACATTAAGATTCCTTGGCTCCCCTTATTTCCTCTTTCACTGTATAATCTCTCCCTGGCATGCTGCTTCTCCTCTGCTTTCTGTCAGGAGGCCCTCAACACAAGCCAAGCAGATGCCAACACCATGTCCCTGGACCTTAGAACCAGGAACAAATCATCCCTTTTGTTTATAAATAATCAATCTCGCCTCTTCTGTTGCAGTCACAAACGGTAGACAGAGACAGTTCCAGAACTTAAGTTGGAATGTAGCTGATATCTGGATGTATGATTTGAGTGTAGTCTGAGTGTTGCCATCCTCCACCCTGAACAACAACTGGGAGAAAAAAGAACTGGCATCTCCCAGGAATGGCTCTTGCCATTGGTTGTCCAATTTAGGGTGTTCAGCCCTGAAACCGCGTCCACACAAGCAACAGAAACAGACTCAGCAGGTCTCTCTCTCCCCAGTCTCTCTCTCTTTCTCATGTGCGTAAGTGTGTGTGTGTGTGTGTGTGTGCAAATTGCAGTAATGATGGAAACAATTTTAATAAAGAGCATTGAGTGAAGACATTAATAAATAGCATCCAGGTTTGGTACATTTCCAGAGGAGGTCCAAATGTAAACCATCTTTTGGTAGCTTTGTGGTTTTTAGAAAGAAATTACACAAAAACAAAAACAAAACAAAACAAAACAAAAAGACAACATTCTTGGGATACTAGAGGGATCAGCTAAGGATTCTTAATCTTCAGTATTTCATTGATGATGAGGATGAGGAGGATGAAGGAAAGATCTAAAGTAGCACATTTCCTCAGCACTTCAGCATGCCAAGATACCTTTGTGCAACAGACCATAGCATTCAAGTCAGAGCTAGGAATCGTTTTCTTTTGGCTAAATCTCTCATATTATACAATTTATTAGAATATAAATCTTGCCTACAAAAGGATTGGAGACAGTATATAACTTTAAACAATGAAAAACAAAAGACTGGTAATCACATGAAAATCTTTGGAAGGAATAGATATTACCTGGAAAGAGCTAAAATGATGGCTTAGTCTATAATGTTTTTATTTCCTAGAAACAAAGAAAGACAAAGAGACACATTGAGATATGCCATTTTCCCAGACTGTTAAAGAAAGCAGGCAAACTTGTCTGCAGAGTAAATCTTTTTCCTGGAACTAAAGCCAAGGAGAAATTTATTGTGTGAGGCATTTTGCAGAAACTTAAGTGAATTAAGAATGTCAGATGTTGAACAAGGGATAGCAGATCATAAAATACACAATGTCTTCAAATAGATTTAATGAAAGCAATTATTTATAATGAAAACTGCCTTATAGCTAGCTTTAGTCTTATAAAAGAAATACTTGTTGTAATTATTATCCTTGGGGAAATAAAACCTTTACAAAACTCCCTCCTTGTGATAACAGTGGTGACAGTGAGTGGGGGTAATGAACCTTACAGTCCTGAGGAAGCTGTAGAGTGCCACACAAGCCATTAGTGATCCTTTTCTTTTTTACACGAATCTCCTGTTGATTGGAGATGCCTGTTTAGGACAATGTAGCCGAATGGTTTTTCAGAGAAACTGGAAGCGTCGCTCTCTATATTTTTATCTTCCATCTTACCTCTCTGACTTCTTCCTTCTCTTTTGCTTTCTCTACTTCTTCTGCCCGTCCTTCTGACTTTCTCTTGGCCTCTGAGAGAGAGAGGGATCGGCATTGACCTAGCGGTATGACTGAACAACAAACAGTTGAGTAGTTGTCAAAAACAACATGCCCAGTGTTGAATGTACCCTGTCTCCATTGCAGCTGCAAAGCTCGCACTTCCTTAGACGTCACATCTTCCCTGGCTCTCTCATGCATACTCTGTGATTGGTAGTGTAAACCATTAGTGACAGTATGCTAGTCTAAAACAAGTTCAGTAAAAAAGACATTTACACAATGGAATACTACATAGCAGAAAAAAATAACGACATCTTGAATTTTGC
Organism: Bramus lutescens; assembly: GCA_001685075.1. Lineage (NCBI taxonomy): Eukaryota > Metazoa > Chordata > Mammalia > Rodentia > Cricetidae > Bramus > Bramus lutescens. The sequence goes on along the minus strand of LOEQ01002197.1, from coordinate 68,404 downwards.
AGGAAAATGGATG
>LOEQ01002197.1:55346-68378 GCA_001685075.1 Bramus lutescens | reverse complement strand
TTGCAGGAAAATGGATGGAGCTGGAAAACATTATTTTGAATGAGGTAACCCAGATACAGAAAGACAATTATCACATGTACTCACTCATAGGTGCTTTTTAAACATAAAACAAAAGAAAACCAGCCTACAAATCACAATCCCAGAGAACTTAGACAGAGGACACTAAAAGAGACTTACATAGATCTAATCTACATAGGAGTAGAAAAAGACAAGATCTCCTGAGTAAATTGGGAGCATGGAGATCTTGGGGGAGGGTTGAAGGGGAAGGAAAGAGGCAGGGAGGGGAGCAGAGAAAAATGTAGATCTCAATAAAAATCAATAAAGTAAAAAGACACATGACATCTTGCTTGCTTCGTCTGCCTTCTTTCTTGAATGACTCACCTCATGTTGTGTCCTGAGTTCCCATATGGAGGAATTCACCTTGTTAGGAACCAAAGCCTCTAGTCAGAAGTCACTGATTAAGAATGGAGTTGCGATTTTCAGCCCAGGAAACTATCCAATGACATTGGTGTGGCTACTGTCTTCAGTGAAAGACCTTGAATCATAACATTCAGTAAAAACTGACCAAAATTTCCTGACCATGGAAATTATATAATGATAAATGCTGTTTTAATTAACCTCATTTAGAGACAATGAGGAACCTCTAAAGAGGTATTGAGTTTTGAGTTGCCACAAAGCAAACATATTTTCTCTCTTCCTACAATGCATCTTCTCAGAGACAATTTTCCAACTATTCTATGTAGAACATTGGCATCTAGCCTCACCTTCAACCACTCTATTCCCTTTGTAGACTTCATCGCTACCTAATTTCATTTATTTCTTCACTGTTTTCTTTCAGCAAAGAAAATTTCACAGGGTTAAGGTGTTGTCTCCTCTGTTCAGATTTCAGAACCAAAGAGAGTATTTGGCATGTCATTGGTCTCAATAAACCTTAGAACTGGTAAAGAGTTAATTAAGTCCTTAATGAGGGTTCACTCAACCACAAAGGAATCTTAGAGAACAACCAAATATATGCAATGAGATGGCGGAGGGATCTGAGCAATGAAGAGTCAGATGGACCCAGAAGGAAAGATGGTATTTTGGGTGGGTTGGTGGGTTTGTTTCTGGAAACTTCCTTGTAAGAAGAACCAATGAAACACTTCATTTTGTTTAAAGCCCAAGCTGTGACGTTACCTTTGAGACCCTGACTCCCCAACTTTGCTCCACATGCTCTCTCCCTCCCTCCCCCCATTTCCTCCACCCTTACTTCTGAGAAACTCATCTCTGAGTCCCTAGGATTCTCAAAGAACACCTTTGCTCCGTGTTCACTTCTGGAACTCAGAATTGTCTTCCTAAGGCAACAACCAACTGGCCTGCTCCCTCACACTATACACAGTTTCTTCCTTGCTAATTCTCAGAAAACACTTATTAAACTATCCTTAAAAGGAAACATCACAAAACAAAACTTCCCTACAGTCTTCTTTCTGCTGTGTGTTCTGCTTTTAATTAAAAAAATGTTTCTCAAGCTTTAATCTAAAAATTCTGTTAAAATGAGGGGGATGGCTCTTTCTCTCCTATGTCTCTGTGCTGGCTGAGGTTCTAGGAATGAAACTCAGGTGTCAGACCAAATGTCATATCTACCACTAAGCAGCACATTCAGCCCAGGGGCTGAGTTTTAATACCCTCAGCGCTGCTTACACCTCGCTTCCGTTGTGTGAGCTGTACTTAGAGAGGCAAGAACTACAACAACACTCACAACAATCACTTGCTATGAGTGTTTGTTTGAACTTGATTAAAATGAAACTGACAGTTTAACTGTTTAGTTAAACAACGCTGCAGCCACAGTCAAACTACTCAGTAGTGTGGTTTGTCTAGCAACTATATTATGGGACAGTGCAGATTTTGACTGAGTCTACCTCCAGCTTCTCCACTTTTAAATTGATGTTTTACAAACAAACAAACAAACACCCTAAAGCTTAGCATGGTAATTCATGCCTTTTATCCCATCACTCAGGAGGCAGAGGCAAGTAGATTTCTTTAAAGTTTATGCCAGCCTGGTCTATGTAACAAGCCAACACTACATAGTGAGACCTAGTTTCTAAATAAATAAACAAACAAACAAATAAATAGAACAGCATGCTCTTGGTGGCATATACCTTTAATCCCAGCACAAAGCAGGTAGAGGCAGGCGGGGTTTTATGAGTTAAAGAAGAGAGTTTTAGGCAAGCCACAGCCACACAATGAGACCATGGCTTTAAAAATAAAATTAGAAAATTCATCTGGCAAGTTGTGATGGCATTAGAATGTAAGCACTGTGAGGGCATGAGATCTGTCCATCTTATTTCCTGCTCTACCTCTAGAGCCTCAAAACGTGGCATCCTTTAATGGGCATCTAAGAACTCCTTTTTCATTACAATTTTTATTTTATTAATAATTTATATGGAAGTACATTCCTTTTCCATATTTTTATACAGCATATTTAGACCCTATCCATCCCCCACTACCCCTCCAACTATCTCTTTCTCCTTTTTCTTGTTTTTATTCTCTTTCATAGCACACTGGGTCCTGTTTGTTGTAGCCATGCAAGCATGGATATAGAACATCATCCCATGGAACACATGTAACCCATCGTGGGCCACATCCCTAAAGAGAGCTAACTTTTCTTCCTCCAGCAGCTATGAACTGCCAATGGCAGCTTTGCAACTGGTAGGGACCTCGTGAGCTCCTTCCTTGTCCACGCTGAAATGTTGACTGAGTTGATCTCAAACAGATCTTTTGATGGCAAAGATTCCTGCTAGTTCATGTGTGCAGTTGTCCTTTCTTGTCCAGAAGACACCTTCGTTGTCCTCTGTTCCTGGTTATCTTTGCTATTCCTTAATGTTACCCAAGTTTTGGGAAAGCTGTGATATAGGTGTCACATCTAGGGCTAAGAAACACTTCTTTATTCTAGTCAAAATGCCTCTTAATGTTGTCTTTTCATCAACAGGTGATGGACACCTCGAAGACACGAATTCTGTGTGCTTGTGACAGAAACAGAGGGAAGACTGCCAGTAAAGGTATATCCAATTAAATGTCTAGAAAACGGTCAACTTTATAGCCCCCAAAGGATCTTTGTGTATTAATAGCATGTGAAGGCTGAAAATCCGGCAGGTGCATTGAGCCTTTTCCCAGCTGAGGCTCTAATTTTCCTTTTGGTTGGACTCGGCAGGCTTAGGAGCTGCTGTGATGTAGACTTTAAGCAAAAAATAAAATTGCTCAAGTCATCAGTGGAAACTGAGTTTATGTCACTGCACTGACTACAATCTCTAGTCTACACAACTACTCATGAACAGTCTCTTCCCCTTCTTCTTGACAGTATTTGCTATGGAATAATAACGATATAAAACATAGTGTGGTACCTTCATATTTTTCTTTGTTTGTTTGTTTCTTTTTTCCAAGACAGGGTTCCTCTGTAATTTTGGAGCTTGTCCTGGAACTAGCTCTTGTAGACCAGGCTGGCCTCGAACTCACAGAGATCCACCTGCCTTTGCTTCTCGAGTGCTGGGATTAAAGGCATTCACCCGGCTAAGTACCTTCATATGTTGAGAGTATTTCGGTGCCCCCGGTCCTTTCATTATGTCTTTCCACAGTCAGATCTAACTGTTCCATCAAACAGAAAACACTAAGAGGCTTCACATCAAAAGTTTGGTTGTGTTTTTCGGAAATTAGTTCCCTGGGATGCTGGTTACTTCTGCCTATCAACAGTCTGCTTGCATTCTGCTATACTTTTTGGCTAGTGGATTTGAAAAGCCAGTACAAAGCACATATTTGAATACTACCATACTGGCAAAGAGTACCAAAGAAACATTGTGTTTGGCAAAAGGGGAACTTTTAACTGCGACTGATAAATACACTCTTCTTCACTCACATTAACTAGAACTGAGAAAAATATCCAGGCCATGAAGCCCTGTCTCCATCCTTGTCAGATAATTATTTATTCTTTTGGCTCTCTCTTATGGCAGCTCAATTTTATTGGCTGAGTCAAATGTCTTTTTGGTTTTCATTCCAGCATCAGTAGTTTATCTCACTCCTTCATTCTTCTAAGCAGACGGAGGGACCAGAATTAGGATGATGCTGATGAAAACAGGATGGCAGACGCAATGCTCAGCATTCTTCATAAATGTGCTTCGATTTTTTGTACTGTTTTGTATTGAATTTTGTATTGTGTCTTGAAATGATTATGTTTCCTGAGGCTAAATGAAATAAGGAAAAAGCAAAAGTGCCAAGAACACCAGTTTCATTACGATGGTACCAAGGCCGGGCACTTTCCAGCCAAATTGTGTGTGTGTGTATGTGTATGTCTGTGTGTGTGTGTGTGGTTTGGGTCTGTCTTTCTTTTATATGAAGATCAGACCATCTTAGAACTATGAACAATGGGAATATTTCCAAGAGGTTTGGCTCCTAAGCTGCTATTGTTCTCATAAGCAATAATTTAGAAAAAACTCCAAGCATCTACACGACATCAATGGCAGAACCTGGAAGCAACTTCTTCTAGACTGTTCTTCTCTAATGTAGTGATTAATGAACATAACAAAACCTGATCTTGTTATGGAATGTCAAAGCAGGCCTTTCTTTAAAAGCCTGTAAAGAGTACCAGGGTAGAGTTGGGCTGTACTTCCGTGTTCACTCTTTCAGGGTATGAGATGACTTAGCATGGATATTTATCTTGATCCACAACTACTCCAAGGGCCTTTTAGCATGGATCCCTAATGTCAACAGGAATGTTGACAGGAGACATTAAGTTATTACTTTAAAAATCACCTTTGGAGACATCACAAGCACTGAACTACGGTTAATTTAGGGGCATTTGGAAACTGTTAATAAAAATGCTGAGCAGGGATCAATTCTGTTTATCCTGAGATTTTTGTCAGTGCTCTCTACTTTCAACGTGGAGAATTGGAGAGCTTTAAGGAAGGGCTAAGAAGGGGCCAGCAAACAGCTCTAAGTCTGCTGAGACAACAGGATGGCAGCTGAACGTGGGTGGTTTCCTGGGTTATTACACCTTCACATGTACAAAGTCTTACTAAATGTACTAAAATGCTGACTTGAAGTAGGCAAAAATCTGTTTGTGTGTTAGACGTATTTTGATATAAAACAGACAGTAGCCACAGCTCTTTTAGTATATGATTCATATATATTGGAAACTTCAAAACCTAGGTGAAGAGGAAGCAGGTGCAGGAGATATTCCAGTGACACGGGTGAGCTGAGCACAATTATAATCCTTCCAACCAGAACTGGTCCCTTTACAAAATGCAACTTAATGTTTAAAATCAACTTTTTTAAACATTTAACTATTTAGATTCCTATCTATTGATGAATATGTGAGAATAATATTTTGGGGCAATAAAACTAGTATACCCACAAAGTTCTTGATATTATGGTATTTTTCTATTTTTGTTATTAAAGACAGACTTTATTAACTTTATTTTTTTAATTTTTATTTTTATTGAGTTGTACATTTTTCTCTGCTCCCCTCCCTGCCTCTCCCCTACCTCCTTCAACCCTCCCCCAAGGTCCCATGCTCCCAATTTACTCAGGAGATCTTGTCTTTTTCTACTTCCTATGTAGATTAGATAGATCTTTGTATGTCTCTCTTAGGGTTCTCATTGTTGTCTAGGTTCTCTGGGATTGTGAATAGTGGGCTGGTTTTCTCTGCTTTATGTTTAAAAATCACTTATGAGTGAGCACATGTGATAATTGTCTTTCTGTATCTGGGTTACCTCACTCAAAATGACGTTTTCTAGCTCCATCCATTTTCCTGCAAAATTCAAGCAGTTGTTATTTTTTTCTGCTGGGTAGTACTCCATTGTGAAAAATGTACCACAATTTCCTTATCCATTCTTTGGTCAAAGGGCATTTAGATTGTTTCCAGGTTCTGGCTATGACAAACAATGCTGCTATGANAGGGGGAAGGAAATGGGAGGAGGGGAGGAGGTGGAAATTTTTAATAAAAATAAATAAATGGCAGTGACAGAGAGTCTTTTGGGGCCTTCTCTTGGCTCCCTTCTTTATACACATGACAGTCACTTGAAGAACTGAAATGGTGCATCACTACTGTTTTTAGTTTAACGTGTGTGCGTGCGGTGGTGGGGTACATGTGTCTGAGGGCATTTGTGGGCTCAGTTACCTTCCAACACGTTGGTCGTGGGGATTGAACTAGGTCATTATCACACACCTTTACCTGCTGAGCCAATTTGCTGTACCTCTTTGTCTGTCTGTCTGTCTTGCTCTCTCTTTCATTTCTTTTTCAGACAGGTTCTCATTGCATAACCCTGGCTGGCCTCAAACTCACAGAGATCCACCAGTTTCTGTCTCCTGAGTGCTTGGTTAAAGACCTGTGCCACCATGGCCAACCCTCTTTCTTTTCCTTTGCTTAAACAAAGTCTCACATCTGTCGGTTGGCCCTGATTTGCTATAGCCTAGGCTGTCCCAGGACTTGGGCCGCTCAGGCCTCTGCCTCCTGTCACTGAGATGGGGATAGTTTACGCTACCACCTGATGCTCAGAATGTCTACTTCAGAGTAGGAGCAGAGAAAAACTGGAAATTCCCAGTCTCCCGAGAGACAGTTTATAGTTCAGTGATGAGGGACATCTAAAGGAACATGGTGTTTGTGTATAAAGCCAGGGGCAAGAGAGATACTGCAGTGGTTGATGATCAGAGTTCCTGGGAGCTGTGGGGCAGCTCGGTGTTGGAGCGCTTGTGTAACATCTGAGGCTAGTGTGTAACAATGAGCTCTGTTCGCAGCTCCTTCACATTCATTTTATATTTTATTTCAAAGATTTGTTTTGTTTTTCGAGACAGGGTTTCTCTGTGTAAAAGCTCTGACTGTTCTGGAACTAATTCACTCTGTAGATCACACTGACCTCCAAACTCACAGAGATCCCCCTGCCTCTGCCTCCTGAGTGCTGGAATTAAAGGTGTGCAACCACTATGCCTGGCTGTTTCATGGTTTTGTTTTTTTGTTCTTTTGAGTCAGGGTCTTGTGCAGATGGAGTTTATCTTGAACTTGGAGGCTGGAAGATGGCCAAGAACTCTGATCTCCTGCTTTGGTCTGGAGGCTGGGATGGCAGAGCTTATCACACCTTCTTTATGTGATGCTGGAGATGAAACCCAGGTTTTGTGCAGGTTGAGAGGGCAGTCTCCCTGCTCTTCATCCCAGACCTGTGTTTTAGGACAATCACTGAGGACATTAGTGTGGAGGGTGAGGCAGAGAATGGCATAGAGGATGCTGTCAGGAAGGGATGAGCTCCTGGATGGAGGTGGAAGATTGTTTCCTAATTTTCTGAGAAATTGCCACACTGACATCCAAAGGGGTTGTACCAGCTTGCATTCCCACCAGCAATGCAGAAGTGTTCCCTTTTCCCAACAACCTCTCCAGCATAAGTTGTCATCAGTGTTTTTGATCTTGGCCATTCTTTCACATGTAAGATGGAATCTCAGAGTTGTTTTGATTCGCATTTCTCTGATGACTAAGGATGNTGCATTCCCACCAGCAATGCAGAAGTGTTCCCTTTACCCCACAACCTCTCCAACATAAGTTGTCATCACTGTTTTTGATCTTGGTCATTCCTGAAGGTGTAAGATGGAATCTCAGAGTTGTTTTGGTTTGCATTTCTCTGATGACTAAGGATGTTGAACACTTCCTTAAGTGTCTTTCAGCCATTTTAGATTCCTCTGTTGAGAGTTCTCTATTTAGGTATGGACTCCATTTTTTTTTATTGGATTATTTGTTCTTTTGATGACGAATTTCTTGAGTTTTTTGTATATTTTGGAGATCAGATATTATGATATTTTCAATCAACAAATGCTCCAAAGAGCTTTGGCACTGCTGCAAATTGTTTTTATGAATTGTCGAACTTTATCTAGCAAAAGGCTTTTTGTAGCTCAGTAACAGCTCCTAAAGACAGATTGATAGTCATTGTGCTAGTTAATTTTTTATTTTAATTTTGATTTATTCTAAATGTGTTTCATGTATCCTGATCTCATTCGTTTCCCAGACCCTTTGTATCTGGCCTCTGCCCTTGCAGCACCCTCCAAATAAAACAAAATTTAAGAGAAAAAGGGCGAAAATTAAAGAGGGAGAGAATTTAAAATTTCATCATGGAAGCTGCAAGGTAACACCATGAGTCACAGCATGGACCCCTTGGTCCATACATCTTTATTTGTAAGTGCTCATTGCAAGGAACCATTGGTCTGCTTCGAGGCCTCTGGATTTCACTACGATCAATGCTGGGCCCTCACTAGGGCTCTTCCTGTTGTTGTCGTGTGTTGTGGAGATCCTTCAGCTTTAGGTCTGTATGTCACGTCCCTTTGCATGCTCTAGCAGATCATAGATGGGGTGGATGTTTGGGCTGGCCAAGTTGTAACCTGGTTTTGGACCTGGGCAGCTGTAGGATTGGTCTGTCAGATGAGAACTGGGAATGGGAGGGGGGCACTCTCATCTATCCTTGTCACCACAAGGCACGTGGGTAATGGGGATAGGTGTCCCATGCGCACAGTTTCAGATCTGAATCACCCACACCTGTGTTAACACAGTTGGCTCTATTGTGTTGCCCTGACAAGGTACAGGACCTGCTGTCCCGAGTAGTGCAGCTCATCAGCTTTAAATGTTAACTTGCCCCAACCTAGTATCCCCTTGGAAGAGAGTTTCAGTTGAGAAATTTCCTAGATCAGGTGGATTGTGGGTACATCTATGGGGGAAACATCTCTGTTACTCCATGTCATCATGAAGTAACATGACAAGCCAACACCGGGCGGCACCATTTCCTAGACATGTAGAGGTGAATGGTGTCAGAGAGCTAGCTAACACAAGCCTACTCGCTAGCAAGCAGTCTCCATGACTCCTACCACCCTTGCTCAGATGCGAACTGAGTCCCTGGGGTGGAGGAGATGCCCTGTAAGATAACAACCAATCCTGCCTTCATGTTTTTACCTTGGCATCTAAGTGATAGACTATGGACTTGAATTATAAGATGAATAACCCTCGATTTTCACAGGAGCGAAACTTAATTCTATAAATGCACTATAAAGAGCAAAAATGAATAGGCAATCACGACCAGTGAGTCAGCATCTTCAAATATCATGAATATTTTTGACAAAATAATCCAGCCAAATGTCATTAGATCTATTGCTCTCTAATTCATAGTACAGGATAATGAAGTTTTTATATATTTTGGAATTTGCCTTCTAGACATGGAGTGGAGTTCTTCTCTGTTTTGATTTTTATTTTTTTAGAATTTTTCAACTTTCCAGGGTCATTTGAAAAAAAATATGTATTGTGTCTCTAAGTAGCAATATGTCACGCAGGCAGTATTTTATGTTGAACCCTGAGCAATCTATGCTTATGGAAGTTGCTTAAGGAGTTATCTGAAACAACCATAAAATCCCCTGGAAACCATATTTGCTACTTTTGTGTCAGTGTGACCAACATGTCTAACAGATACAACTCAAGGGAGGAAATTCTACTGTGTTTCAGGTGGTCAGAGACAGTCCAGTCCATATAGCCGGTAAGCAGGGCAGGTGAGCAGCTTAGCCCAGGCTTTACAGGGCATGGCAAGAGAACCAGGAAGCAGAAACGTCAGACTAGAAAGGAGGATAGACAAAGTTTTGGATTTATCCCCTTTTACCTACATACACACAAAATTGCCTAAATAAATGTAATAAAATAGTACAAAAATAGCACGATTTGAAGAGGATGGGCAGATCTGCTCCTACACAGCCAACTTGTATCTCTTTTAGCCAATATTGACTCGTGTCTGTAGCTTTATTTGGGAGAAAAAAAACCCTATGCCCTTGGCATCTCTAGGCTTCATCGTCATAGGTGCCTGCACTGTCCATTTAGGAGTTCCCTGAAGAGACTCTGAACCTGCTACACAATTATTGGCTTTACAGGTTTGTTTGTATTGTTTTGTTTCTGGTAGTATGGGAAACCATCCCATGATCCTGTATTTCAAGTGTCCTGAAGGCCTAAAGACCCTTGTTCGACACTCACCTGGAGATGCAGTCAAACACCTTCGAACCACAACAACAGTGTGCTGTCAAGGCTTTAATGCTTGAGTCCGGGAGAACATGTACTTGGGTATTTCTGTTCTAGAAGTTTCTCAGATTCATATCCTCATTCTCAGCAGCAGCCCTATACACACACACACACACACACACACACACATCTAGTCACACCTGTCTGCTTTATTTTATTTATTTTTTGGCAGTTGTCTTGGTTGTCTGGATTTCTGATCATCCACCTCAGTCTTCTGCATGTCACAAGTCCAAGCGAACACCCCCCACATCTGACTTCCCTTTGTTGTTTTTAAAGCAATAGTTTTTCCAAATGAGTTTACAGTTGTACATCTTAGGGTCTTCCATTCTCTCACCCTCAAGGTATTTTTCCCATTAGGCAGTTCTCAATTTTTCTTTAATGGTATCAGTCTCATTAGCATAAGTATCCTATATGTTCACACTGCTTTGTTTGGTTCCAAACTGCACACTTCATCTCTCTGTTATAGACTTTTCCTCCTTGGTTTTCAGTGTAAAGTTGGCTAAAAGCTGCAAGGAGTCGCCCATCAGTAGCCTGGATGTTACCATGCCTTGAAGTTTCCTCTGTAAAATAAATTAGTTCATTGCATTTGAATTGATAATATTTTAAACTTTCAGGACATGGATAAAAGGCAACCAGATCATGAATTCCTTCTGAAAGTGGCACATAACAAATACGCAAGTGACCAGCTCCAGCTAGCAAAATAAATGGCTGTATCTCAATATTCAAAATGGGAGCAAAATGAATAAAGCCATCCTGACAAAAATGATAAGATCTAGAAACTTAAGACCCAAATCTGAATTTGTATTTCCTTGTTCTGGACATAAACCTGGCCAAGTAGCAGCATTATGGAAAATGAAACAGATTCATGGGATTTTATCTTATCAAAATTAAGAAATACTGCCTTAAAGGGGGTTTTAAAAGTTACATTTAGGATTCCTTTAACAGTGACCAGTTAACTCAGTTTCTGCTAAAAGACACTCTTAGCCCTATGTCTCTAAGCCTTGCTTGCACTAGTTTTGTAAGTCTTTCTTGTGACTCTAATGGGAGCTGGGTTTAATAAAGGCTTCCAAGTCCTTGTGGAGGGGAAGATTTGAAACTGCTCCTAGGCTTGTTTCTCACCATTCAGAGCATCTGGTAGGAAAGGTCAATTTTCTCCTCGTCCAGAACAAGCTAGCAGCTATGAAGAATCTTCCACCAGGACCAGAGAAGGGCTATACACTAAGGCTAAGAGAAGCTAAAGAAACAAAACTTCTTACTACCAGCGAAGGTGTAGCCATGATCTGTCATGATCACCTGTAAGATCATCTCGAATAGAATTTTAAAATGAAGGGGCCAATGTTATCCCATGTCCATGTTTGCTTTCCTCTGTGTGCTGTTTCAAAGAGAAACATCACACACATGTGCGTAGGAGCCTTGGGGCAATGGCCCTAGGGGAACTGTGCCAGCTTGGGAATCTGGAAAGAGACTGGTTTTCATCATATGAGTGAGAGGTTATTATTTGAATATCTCTCCATTTCTCTAAATCCACAACCTCTTGATCCCTAGGTTTGCAGCACGCCTGTGGTCATTCATTATTCTTTGGGTGTGCTAAGATTACAAACACAGAGGGGAGCCAACTGGAATCCCGTTGACCCAGTTCGCTCATGGAAAGACGCTGCTGCACAGCTGCCTTTCATATGGATCAATCATAAATCACATGTTTAACCGTATGCAAGCAAAGATTAGAAGAGAAGAGATTGGAACTCTCTTACTCTGTTCTATGCTCAGTAATTGTTGGGCCAAACGGTCTCTTCTGCCACTTTACCAAGTGGTAATAGAATATTGAAACTCAATAGATCTTGATTAGGTCAGTGTCTACTTAGAAACAAAGAAACTGTACAGTCGAAATTAAGAATATTTGTCAGTTATTAAAAAAATAAAAAATCAACCTTTATATCTTTAAACAAACTCCATGCCCGGCTCTCAGATAATAGTGGAATAGGTTGTTTGTCAGTTCTGACAGTTCTAGCCCTTTATCTACTTTCCCATAAATGAAAAAGGCCATGGTAAGTTTGTTTAAAATGTAAATGAAATATCACGAGAAACAAATGGTGTGGAAATTAACTCTTTTTTTTTTAGTTTTCATGTTACTGATAGAGTGTGTCTGTGTGTACATTAATGTTGAAAGAATAATGGGAGTAAATAAAGTATCACTTACTGGTTGATCTTTGTAACTAGAATTCCTCCCTCCTGTATCTTTTGCATGACTACCTGGGGATGGGATTAATCAGGGCCTGCAGATTCTGGGAGACACGCAGGGTTCTGGGAAACCATGATAACCATTGTTCTGCCTAGAGAGAGGCTTTATGGGCCACCCATGTTTGTACCATTATGACATATACTGTTTGAAGGGGCATGCAAGCTTTGGGTATCTTAGTTTCTCAAAGAAATTCTCTTTCTCTTTCAGGGCCCCTTTTCTCACAATGCTTCTATCTACCAACACACACGCACACACACACACACACACACACACACACACACACACCATGGGGGTATGAAGGTACACAATGGGAAAAGGGAGTCATAGGAACAAAAGAGTAATCAAAGAGTTTAATGGGGGTATAAACATCACAACATATCACGTACATGGAAGAAACTGGCAAAAAAAATTAAAACATTTAAAAACTTTGGTTCAGATGCTAAATGAAAAACACGACAATACTCATCCATAATCCAACAAATGTTTATTGAAAGATGATTATGTTCTGGCCTTGAGAGAATTTACCAAAATACTGCTATAAGAGACAACTGATTAATATTAGTGGCCTCTCTTAGAGAAGTAGACCTTTGAGGTTTGTTTCCATTCTGATGAGGTGGGCCTTAAAAAATAACAGAATGGGATCCTATTGAATGCTCAAAACAGCATTTGTGGAGAACACTCAAGGGGATAATAATCTCTCTCTCTCTCTCTCTCTCTCTCTCTCTCTCTCTCTCTCTCT
>LOEQ01002197.1:32835-55332 GCA_001685075.1 Bramus lutescens | reverse complement strand
TCTCTCTCTCTCTCTCTGTGCATGTGTATGTGTGTGCAGGTTGTGTACAGGTAGCCACAGCAACTGTGTGTTCATGGTTGCGATGGCCATGCCGTAGCCAAGGGACAGTAGTTCCTACATGTCTCCTCCCCTCTCTCTGCTTGGTCTTACTGTCTTTCTGTCTCCTTTGATGTGCTGATCCCTGGGTCATAGAGCAGCTAATGCAGACATGTTCTTTGGAGCTGACCACTCAATAGTCACTCATTCTTAGCACGTGAATAATTTGTCTTTGCACTAACCATTATCTTCTGAAAAAAGAAGCTTTTCTGACCCCAGCTGAGTCATGCTGGTCTGTGTTTATAAACGTAAGTATCTAGGAGGCAGTTTGGCTACAGTAGTATGCTTTTCATTAGAGTCTAGAATTCCCTTCTCCCTTTCCAAGCTAGAGACTTTTTGACCAGGCATACAGTACTAGCTATTTCCTTCTGTCCTGTACTGATTCGCTCACAGATTACAATGGTGTCTGGCATAAGGTAGATGGTCAATAAATGGTTACTTGTTGACTTTTTTATCATGATCATTTTTTCATTCATGAGAAAAGATGATTGAAATCTCCAGTGTCTATTAACGTGTAGTCTAGGATGGAATTTCACCAGTGTAAAAAAAAGAAGAAGAAAAAGAAATCCCAGAGGCAAAAGGTAGATGGGTTAATTTAAGAAAATCTGGCTAGCAATGAGCCAAGCTAAGGCCAGGCATTCATAACTAAAAAAAAAAAAAATTCAAAAGCTGAGTAGCTGCTAAGACAACCATTTCACAATACCAAAAAATTGCTATACAACATAATCCTTTACATCTCTCCTCAGACATCTGAATGTTTTAACTGCTAAAACTTTTGAACAATACCGAAAGCAGAAAGGTGGTTTTTTCGAGTATTAGTAAGACTGGGATCGGTGATAGACATTTCTTGAGCTTTAGAGTCAGACAACACCTCTGTTTTGTTGAAAGGCAGGTCTTGTATCCTGCATAACTTCTGAGTCAAGGTGTCATTTGTTAGAATACAACCTGATCTGCTAACTGGGGATCGGAATAGGGCTCCACAAGATGAACTCGTGGCCTAAGAAATGACATTACACCGAAAGAGAAAAAGGACCACATGTACCAGGTTATCCAGTGAAACAAGCCCAAATTCCTCTTAAGGGAACTTGAGTTGTGTTTAGGCAACTTAGTGATAACACCTGCACACACTCAAACAGGTAACACAAGCTCACTGCTAATGGCATTTCTCCCTGCTGAAGAACAATTTGGTAAATATGTATCAAACCCCAGAACAGAATGTACTAATAGCATCCAAGTGGAGAATATCACAGATTTTTAGCATATTTTCATTGCAATATTTATTTACCTAGCCTTTCAATATTTCTTCTCCATGTAGTATATATTTAACTTAAGGAAGTTACCTGGAATGATCATGATGGCCAAGTATTGACACACTTGGTGGCTTTTCTTTGATAATGTGGACATGGTAAGCAGTGATACTATGCCACTTTATCTTTTAAACTACTCAATCTTTTAACTTGAAATTGAATTCTCTTGAAAGTCAGGTATCTGGAAGGCATTGTCTAATTGTAAACAAATAATGAAATTTTAAGTCAAAGAATCTCAAAGTGAATAGGTTTAACTCACTAGTATTCTTATTCTCAGATCTTGACAAGAATTGAGCTACCCAAAATTAATGCTTCACAGCAATTAATAGCTCTATTGGTTTAAGGGACAGCTGTCAACGCAATACAGGTTGAAAAGGTGTTTGAGGACAAATACATTTGCAATTGACAAGTCAATGTCCCCTAAAGTCTTTCTAGGTGCTAAGGGAGGAACTCTCCAATTGCTTCATTTTTTTTTCCCATATCAATTTAGCTTAATTCTAAAGGTTCAGGCAAAGAGGGGACAATTTGACATTTCACTTCTTCTACATGACTGATATTATGTTCTTCCCCATCAGGTTGCCATAACTCCTCTCATATTCTAACACTTTGAGACACTAATGGATGGCAAAACTTTGAAGATTCTCTCAAGTATTTGTAGTGAGACTCAGGGTGTACTGAAATTCAAGATTATTCATTCATAATTCTGAAATCCATACATTTCTGAAAAAGTGGAATATTTAAATTATTTACTGCAGAAATCACCTGATCTGGATTAATACAAAGCTATCTATCGAGCTTAATACTATCAATTGCATTGCACTATATTCACTGGTACAGAATGCTAATATATTTACTTAAGGACACTGTCCCAGATTCTCCACGGTATTAGAAAATTCATCCAATGTAACTTCTTTTTAAATGCAAAGTTATGAATTCAGCAATCTTGTGGGAAGGGTTTGGATGAGGAACTAAGTCTTGGGTCAACCTGCACTGTTTTATTTACTTACTAATTTAAATCTAAAGTCCCAAGGTCCATGGAGACAACAGAACCTTGGGTCTGACTTTAAAGGGACAATAGCAGCAATGAACTGCTTGTTCTGACTTCAGCAGGAAACACTGTTGATTGATTGATTGATTGATTTTCAGTGTCCATATCCAAGCAGCACCATCTTAGGCAAGATTATTAAAAATGGAACTGAGTCTGATTGCCAACATCTTGCTTTATTTCTTGGTGGAAGTAAATTAAGGCTTTCTAGACTCGTACAGCACGCAGTGAGATTTGAACATTAGAGTTAAAGAGAAACAAACAAACAAACAAACAACAATGACCAATGAGCATTCAATTTAATGGAGCCAGGAAAGAAGCCATGTTTTAACACAGAGAATTTCTCAATGAGGCCTTTTGCTTGCCCTCAAAAATCTACTGATCTCTTCCTCGAGACTTCTGTCACAGTCCATACCCCTACCCTGATGGAGAGCAGAATGGGTGAAGGGGACGGGAAAGAGAGAAACTGGGAAAGACAAACGTGCTGGGCAGCCAGCAAGTGTGAAATCTCCACTGGGTCTCACATGGAAGAGAGTTCAGGTGATGTACCCCGTCCGTCAGCCATGATAGTTACTAAAAATAGCTCAGGGAACCACTTAGGATTCCCCAGCTCATTCTGGGGAGTATTAAGCCAAATCATTTGGAATGTTCCAGTATAGAGGGTAACAGACAACCCATTGTGACTCTGCAATTCACAAACTTTAGGTAGAGCCACAAGTCAGAGAGCAGAGGGGCGCTTCATTCAATTTCTTTTACGATTCTACACTCGGTGGCTGTCACTAGATCCTGTCCGCAGCCAAGACTTTCGCTTTCCCTTATGACATAATCATCTTGTTCACTCATCCATACAAGGATGGTGGGAACTGAGCAGAAGCGGGGACTCATGGAGTGAGCGGCAGAAACCTCCTGAGGGTTTGCCAGCTTATCGCCTAAACTTCTTCTTCCCAACACAAGACAATAGTACACACGGGAGCCTACAGTGGGAGTGCAGTTGTCGAGCAGTGCATAAGCTTGGTCTGTAACAAAGGCAGTGTACTTGGCTCGGAGGAGCAGAGGCTCTGCAAATGGAAGCTAGACACTCCGAGAAGAAGATGGGTGAACTGTTTCCACAGTGATGGGGAAGGAGTATGGCCAGAGAATAAATTGGGGGAAGTCCTGGGTTTACTAACAAAAGACAATGGGAGTTCACAGAAACAAGTGGCAGGATTTCTTCTGGCTATCTGATTCTTTAATAATGAAACTAGTAAATTGCTTTCTGTTCAGAAGAGACCATTTAAAAGTCCATCACCTGAAAATTCAAAATTTGAACTGATATTGATGTTCTGCCCCAATGCTTTGGTGGGTGGACCGCATCTGCCTGATCAGTGCGTTCCCTTTCCTGCATGCCTGGTGCTTCTGGGTGTACAGTACTGAAACACCTGGAAGCCTGTTTTACATTCTTTAGTGGAAGACATGCAGACAGCAGGCAAGGTGGCATTGGTACAATGAGACACTGACAAACTTAACCCCAGTAGGCTTCATTTGATG
Source organism: Bramus lutescens (assembly GCA_001685075.1). Taxonomy (NCBI): domain Eukaryota; kingdom Metazoa; phylum Chordata; class Mammalia; order Rodentia; family Cricetidae; genus Bramus; species Bramus lutescens. The sequence continues at coordinate 51,357 of LOEQ01002197.1, read as the reverse complement.
AGAGAAGTGAAATATGAATGACAAAGGACCAGGCATCTGTCCCCGGGGGCTGCAGGACAGATGTGCCTGAAGCACAGCATATGTGCACCGAGAAGGGTCAGAAAAACCTTTGAGGAGGTGGGCTCCCTTGGACCTCACTCTTTAATTAAAAATTATAAGCGTCTGTACTTGGATTTGAAAATGCTCAGTGGATGCAAGCTGACAGGGAGAAGCGGGCTTGGTGTCACAGTGCACTCTCCTGCCTGGGCTGCGTGTGGTAGAGTGAGGGAATGCTGCGGCATGTGAGCATGGAAGTGCAAGCATCCAACATGGCAGAAGGCATGCCAAAGCCTAGCCCACCACACAGTTGTGCTGGGTCTCAAAGAAGTGCACAAGGACATCCACACAGGACCCTAGGTCTATGGCAGTGACCCCACAGACCCGCCTGAAAGCACAGCTCATGCATACAACCAGTTCTCTCAGAAGCGTTGCCCATGTGCTTTCTACAATGCTCCTTATACAAAGCTCTGCTTATTGGCGTCACTATTCTCTCAGTTCTAAAATGGGTGTGAAGCTCATCCCCACCTCTGGTCTCTGGCGCTGGGACGCTGAAGCCCAGAAAGGTGACGCTGACCAAGGTCACACAGCTAGTTAGTGGCAGAGCTGGGAGAGGAATTGCGCTTCTTCTTATTCCATGTGATTTGCCATAATGCATTAGCACAAGGAAGCTCTCTGCATACAGAAAATGTTAGCATGACTTTAACCCCAATTTGCTTTGTGAGCGATTTAGGAGTGGGTCTTAGGCAGCGTTAGAGGGCCTTATTCTGATGCTTAATGCTGCTGCTGTTGCAGGGTTGGATGCAAGGGTGAGGAACTCTGGGACATAGCTTGTGCACAGTAGGGGGAAGGGAAACCAGGGTAAGGTGAGTTTCTGAAGACACACTGACCAGCATGATGAGCTGCATCCTTTATAAGAGGATATGTCTACAAATGAACCGACCAGAACCAGTTTACCATGGCAGAAATTTGGTTTTTCTCCTTCGTTTCTTTGACCTCATTTGTGGATGAGAAATGAAAATGAAAGCCAGACTCCAAAGAATGTTCCTGGAAGAAACCGGGGCTGTGAGTGGGCATGGGTGCTTAACATGGGCAACTTTTACAAAACATTGTTTGGTTCACGTTGCTGTGAAAACATGTCCCGTGGGAGCTGTCCCTTCAGAAGAAAGCAGGGTTGGTATGCTCAATGACACAGCGTTTGCAGTGTCGCTTCACAAACCGCAGGGCCTCCACTGAAACCTCACAGTCCTGGACATTCAGCATCTGCAGGTCAAAGCAGTTGGCAGCCACGATCTGCAGGCCCTGGCCGGTGATGCTCTCACAGGACTTGAGGCTTAATCTCTTGAGATTGAAACAGTTTAAAGCCAGGGATTCCAGGCCCGTGTCAGAGACCAGAGGACATTTGCCAATGTCCAGAGACTTAAGTTTCGTGCAGTTCTTGGCAAGGTACTCCACGCCATGGTCCGTGATGCCCTCGCAGCCCCTCGCATTGAGGTAGCGCAATTTGCTGCAGTACTTAGCCACATAACGAATGCCCACATCCGTGATGCGGCCGCAGTGGGCGATGCTGAGGTACCGCAAGCGGGACTCCAGCTTAGCGATCTCCCGCAGGCCAAAGTCGCTGACAAAGCGGCAGTCACTGACACTCAGCTCCTTGATGGACATGCAGTAGATCACCAGGTAGCGGAGGCCCTCATCGGTGAGGCGGACACAGCGGCGTAGATAGAGGTGTGTGAGCTGTGTGCAGTGAGCTGCGATGGTGTGCAAACCTTCGTCCTCCAGCACGAAGCAGTCCGTCATATCAAGGTATCGGATGGAAATCTGTTTGCCATGCAAGGGGGACAGTTTAATGGAGGCCTCCCGGGTCAAGCTGATGCAAGTAACTTTGGAGCACCCTGCGTAAAGACACAGAACACACGCTCAGAACAACTTGCCGGAGTGGGAACTTGGTTCTGGGGAGCCATTAATGACTCTTAACTCTCTCTAGCCCTACCCAGGGGTTAAGGCCAATGGTCTTGACTCCTGAAGATAAAGATTTTAGGAATGATTTCCTGTTTGCCAGGTTATTTGATAATTTTGCTGAATTTTGGGCTTAAGGGGAAATTAGAATTGGAAACACCAACGTGTATTGGGGCAAATCACATTTCAGTTTCTTTGTTTTAAAATGGGCACAGGCCCTTTTCTGTAGGGCAGCTGTAATGGGGTAAGACCATGTGCCTAAATACCTGGCTGTGACCCTAGAGGTTCAAAAATTCCTAAAGCTCTGGTAGTGACCTAGTAGCTTCTTGATTTGAGGAAATGAAGTGAGAGAGACAGACAGGGAGAGAGGACACTGGAACTTGCTTGGGCAGCCCCTTCCGGGTTACCTGGGCTGAAAGTTTTCAATGAGTTTAGGACCACTTTTCACTGCTTCCCCAGGAGGCAAAACATTCTGTATCTCAATGCTGTGCCTGGCAATCCTATACTTTGGGAATAGAGTGACGTGCAGTGAAGCCACAGATAAGGAAAGCCTTTGGAAATTATGGGATATTTCTGTCATTATTACTCTATCAAAATAAATGTGTGGGATTTGATTCAACAGGTATTGATAGAAAATAGTAGTGTCATCTAAATTGTTGGTGTAACCTGTCTACCTGTCTCCCTCTTTTGCTTCGCCCTTATCCCCAGTATTTCTATACAGTTTCTGGAGGTCATTAGAGGCCTAGAAATGGCACTCAAAACACCTTCACTCAGAGTCTTTACAAGGGGGCCCATTTTGTGCTGAGTATAGTATCTAGCCAGTCTAACAGATCACCCAAGGGCTTCTCTGTGCTCTTATCACTGACCCTATTGTGTGCTTGTTGTTTCCCTGACACCACCTCTGCCCCTGCCTTGTAGTCTCTGGGCTTGTATTATGAAAGGATTTTCCTCGGATAGCTCTAGGAGCCACCTTCAGCTTTCTCAGGTCCCCAGGATAATGCTAGTTTACCAAACAATTGCTTTCCTGAACTGCCATACATAAACCAGCATCCCTTTATTTTAAGCGCTTTTCTCAGTTGGTAGCATCGCATGTTTATCTGTTCAGCTATTTATTTGCTGTCTTCTCACTCTGGAATGCATGCTCCTGAGGGAAAGTACTCAGGCAAGTTGACCACACCTCCTGTGTTCAGTTTATAGCTGGCACTTGGTAGGTGCTGTTGAATGAATGAATGAGGGAGGGAAGACATGATTTATAGAATGTCTTCATAATAGATCAGATGGGAGACTTCAACATCCATCATATACATGTTCAGACTTTGGCCTTAGCTCAAGAATATCTGCATTAAAAAATACCTGTTTATTTTATAGTTAATAGAAATGGCTTTCATTTGTATTGTCTTATGACATTTACAAAGTACTGTGATGAATACTTTTTATCTGATTATTATAATTTAAAGAATAGGATAGCAATGCCCAAGGAGATATTCTTGGATAACATAATTTTTAATCCCCTAGAACTATGTGTAAATTATATATATATTTATTGTACAGTTTAATTATTATAATATTGCATATAAAAATAAAATACTCATCATATATCACTTTACAAAAATATATGTAGCCAACTTTTATTATGTAAGCAGTCAATACCCATTAATATAAACTATAAAAACATACACTTAGAGACTACACCATTCTACTGCACATTTTTTCTTATCATTTTCTCCTTTGTAGGAGGTCCTTCTGTATTTGTGTTGCTTTCAATGGTTGAATAAAGAAACTGCCTTGGCCTTTTGATAGGGAAGAGCTTAGGTAGGTGTGGAAAAGAGAACTGAATTCTGGGAGGAAGAAGGCAGAGTGGCAGATGCCATGGTTCTCCTGCCCAAGATGGATGCTGGTTAGATTCATGCCAGTAAGCCACAGTCAAGTGGTGATACACATTAATGAAGATGGGTTAAACTAATATGTGAGAACTAGCCAGTAAGGGGCTAGAGATAATGGGCCAGGGAATATTTGAATGAATACAGTTTCTGTGTGATTATTTTGGGTATAAGCTAGCTGAGCGGTGGGACACAGCCCGCCGCTCCTCCTGTTACACTCCTTACTCTTTTTTATTCTGTTTTTTTTTTCTCTCCTTACTCTTATCAGATGCTGTGGCAAGGACACAACCAGGTACCTCACTTCAGACACCCCCAAATTTTAGCTAGTCAATACACCATCTAAGATTGGCACTGTAATAATGCTATTGGGGACTTTTCTCCCATCTCCTGACAGGGAGGTCAGGAAACCTAAATAAAGCATAGGTCCTGGGAATAACATGTTTCAAATGTCATGTCTTCAAAGCAAGGGTTTTAGGGTGTGAAGCACAGAAACAACTATGGAAGATAGATGGGGTTCTCCTCTGTGGGGCATCATGGGTTTTGGGGAGGTGGTTAACTCTGAGGACTTCCCTTTCAGTTTTTTTTTAGGTTTCTTTCTTTGGGATGACTGTAACCCTGCATATCTTGAATTTTTCTTCCTAACTGGGTTGCCTCTGAAGGCATTCTTGCTTTCTTGTATTATATAATAAACTTTAATGCAATATTTTGGTTCAAGTTTCCTTTCTAGATTCTTAATATCCAGCAAAATCTATTGTGCACCAGGAAGGACACAATATTTAGGTAAAAACATATTTGAAAATAGGAGTTTCAAATTTAAGAAAATGTTTGTTTAGTACAGTTGCAGGAAGTGATTTTGATATGCTTGTATGACTTACTATCAATACATTTTAATGTTATAGCTATCTCTAATTCTTACAGAGTTGTTGAGTTTGCATTGGAAAGAAAATAAATTTTTCATGGTTCAGTAATGCTAATGGATAGTTCATGCATTCCTGTTATACAGACACGAAAGGACCCTTAGAAATCATTTATTTAGACTTCAGTTTTAAAAGAGGAGGCATGTGCCTTCTATACACAGGATAGAGCAAGTTCACAATTGTTCAAGGTTTCAATACTAAGAGGCAGGTAAGCAATAACTATGATATGGCAGAATTGTGGGTTACACAGGGATTTTCAGTAGATGCATCATCAAGAGGCAAACATGCAGACAGCCCTGGAGGAGCTTTGTGAAATGACTGTATTTAAGGAGATCGTAAAAGAGAAACAACTTGGATTCACAGGCATGAAGTACTGATATTGAAACAAAGGAAACAAAACTTGAGAGACAAGAAATCACTCAGTATCCAGAGGTTTCTGGAAAGATTTAACAGAAAATAAGGAGTGGTTGTCTGCGGCCAGAACATTGGGGACTGCCTTAAAGTCCAAGATAAAGGGTGGAGTGTGAATACTCTTCCACCAAGAAGAACAACAACGGTTGAACAAGTACTGATTCAAGCTCTCACAAATTTTCTCCGCATTGTGATTTACTCTCATTTGGGGTGAAGGGCATCTCTTCTTTCTTTAGAATCCAAGGTAGTCCTATCAGAGAAGACTGATGGCTAATTTCTCAAATTGCTGATAAAAATATGAAAATGAAACAGCAATTGTTGCTTTTTATTGAGTGTTTGTTACATTTTTCTCAGTGGAGTGGAGTCCATGCAATGACTTAACTCAGGGAAGCCTCAGCTACCCTAATGTTAATTATGAGATTTTTGACTGTCCTTTTTTTTATAGCTTTTGCAATGCATCTTGGTATATTAACCAATGGAAACTTGAATTCTTACAAGATAAGCATTTCAGGTTTTGGCAGGTTTTCCCCCACTTAATTACAAGATCCTGAAATACAAACCAAAAATCCCTTGTTTGTGCCCATAAAAAAGCACATGACTTGAGAGAGATGGACCTGTAAATATGCAAGTACCAGGAAGTCAATTCAATGATGCTTTACTTGCCATGTTCAAAATGCAGACACCAAGAGGAAATCCTTGGCTCACTTGACATAAGGTGTGAAAGACTGCTCACGTGAGATTCCACCTGTAAAATGGCAAATCTCTTAAGAGAGCTGTTGGGAAGGCTTTGGATGGGAGCAGAAAGGGGACTAGTATGGAACCCATATAGGTAGACATTCATTAATGTATGCACTGGTCCTTGGTGTTTGGGGATCTGCAGATAGTTCTGTAGAAGAATGAGAATCTGAATCTCATTGGAAGGACAACTGGAAGGGCAATTCATTTGGAGCCTTAAATGAACTATTGAGAAACACGAGTCTTTCCTGTACGTCTTAAATGGAGAACAACTGGAAATTTTAGGCATGAAAGTAAAGACTTACAACTTGAAATTTTTTTCTCCAGAAATTGAATATGTGGAGTGCGGACTGAAGTGTTAAAAAGAGCAGTTGATGAAGCGCTCCTGTAGGCAGGCAGGTGGAGGAGAGGGGATGGACTCCAGGGGCTGGGAAATTCAGATGGTCTGGATAGGATTCTGCTGATTAGGAAGAAAAGATTAGGGAGAAAAAAAAAGTGGTTCTCATGTCTCCTGTTGGACAGAGTCCCTTTGAGGTAATTTTACTTGCAACAATTACATTTTAGTTTTCAAAATAAGTTGGTTTTAAGATATCCTAGTTATTTTTTAAAATACTCATAAGACCCTGTCCCCTGCACCTGGGATGGGCAGCACAATAGAGCCAACCTCATTGGCACAGGTGTGGGAGAGCCAGGTCTGAAGTTGTGAGCATGGGAGAGCTGCCCCATAGGTCAGGGAGGGCATCTTCTAAGGCAAGTGGGAGAGCTGGCCCTGAGGTCATAAGAGAGGGAGAGCTGGCCCTGCTCCTCACCGGCTGCAGCACTTGGGAGAGCGCCCCTAAGCCATGCCTGGGCAACACAGTAGAGCTGCCTTGAAGGTGCAGGTGAGGGAGACCAGATGCTGAGGAAATGAACGCAGGAGAACTGGCCCTGCCCCTTGTTCATTGCTGCAAGGGGCGGGACTAGCCAGGGCAATGTAGGCGAGCTCACCCTGATGGTGAGGGCAATGGATAGCTTGGGGCTGATCATCCCTGCCATTACCCAGGCCCAGAACCAGGATTATGAGTCGGCCCAACCCAATATCCACACCATCTGTGATTTGCTGGACTGAAAGCTGCAGGACCTCCACAAGACAGGACAACAACAGGGTAACCAAGACGAGTTCTAGTGAGGGCCCAGCAACAAAAGTGTAGCAGAAGCCAGAGGCCTCAACCAGACCAAAGACTTTTTGCAGTGAACACTCGCAGGTAAAGATATATGGATAAAAGGGATTATTATGTGACTCACTGTGTCATACTACAGCTTCAAAAAATAATAATAAAAGGTAATTTGTGATAATGTTAAGATACTGTATCTGGCTATGGTAACTACTAGTGATTTGAAAATGTAATATTAAATATTAGCATTTTCTACCTGGCTAAATATGGTCCAGGTAATCTCATGCTACCCAGAGCAGTGGTTCTCAACCTTCCCAATGCTGCGATCATACAGTTCCTCATGTTGTAGTAACCCTCAACCATAACATTATTTTGTTGCTATTTCCTAACTGTAATTTTGCTACTGTTATGAATCATAATGCAAATACCTGAAATGGACCCCTGTGGAAGTTGCAACCCAGAGGCTGAGAAATGCTATTCTAGAGGATTTGAACTCTAGACCAGAAAGTGAGCCTTCCATACTCAAGTTTACTATGGTTGGAAAGCTAGCCACTATCTGAAACCCGCTTAAAACCATGGGGGTTCGGCGATGAATCATGAAAGCAGTTTTGGCAACCTTCTGGCCTCTCTGTGTCTTTTGGCATGACCACTTCCAAATTCCCCCAGAAATGGAAGAAATTTTTAGTAAATGCTGAAGGCAAACCCGTCCTTTAATCCAACCTGCTAAACCTTTCAAGTCCACCTCTCCCCAGCCATATGTGAAATTGCATCTTAAGTTGGTGAGCCAAGGCTCCTCTTGTCCTCCTGTACGGATATATAGATCTGTGGTGTTATTGGCAATCTTTATGAAGCTGTAGAAATATGTATAATGTGAGAATGTCATTAAGGTAGAGGGCAGCTAGCAAGACTTCGTAACAGTTAGTGAAGTCGTACAGCGAGCTTACCCAGGCCGGAAAGCTCAATAATCCCATCCCCAAAGAGTCAAGCGGCTTCAGCCCTTTAAGACCTTCAAAAAGACCTCAAATAGGAGAACATAAGTACTTGCATTCTACATGAAGAACACCTGGGGACATGCTCTGACATAGTAGGGGATTCCAAACAAGTCACTCTCTAACCTGAGGAAATACAAAGGAGGGTGTGTAAGATGTTGAGATGACAAGAATGGGAAAGAGTCTATCAATCTTTCTAGCTAAAGAGAAAACACATCAGGCTGTAGCTCTGAGCACGAAGTGAACTGTCCCACATCTCAGGGCTCCATGTTTCCCAGAGTGCCTTGGAGAAAGACTCTGAGAAGGTCTCCTTGTTTTCCCGCTTCTGTATGGCAATGGCGGCTCATGACTAATCTACCACACAGTCAGGATGGCTTTGTCCCACAGCCAGCTCAAGCAGGAAAGCCATAAGCAGCTTTCCAGGCAGGGAAGGAATCTGCAAAAATAATGGGCTGTCAGCCGAAATATTTTCAGATGTCGGCTTCTGAAGGACAGAACAAGCTGGGAGCTGTTCTACCTCCAAGAATTTTTTTTTTGAAGGGCTTCATTTACCTCAGATTCTTGTAAATCCCAAATTCTATTTCTTTGCCTGACACAGCGGGTTTTACCTTCTGACCTTTCTCCACCCATTCCTGAGGTCAAAGATCACGTCGCTCTTTTTTTTTTTTAAAGCTCTCTGACGCATATTACACATCTCGGCCTCTGTAATGTTCATTTTTTTGACTGTATAGCAGATGAGATTTAAAAAGGGGCTGTTATTCAGGCTGGGTCCCTGTCTGGCACCAAAGTTTGACTCTGAGTTTTAACTCTTCCTGCCTGAGAGAAACTTTTAAGTAAAGCAATTATACGGGGATTTCCTTCCATTTTCAAAAGAATGAAAAGTTAGATTCAATGGACTCTGTCCTTGTACTATGTAACTGAGAAAGGCTTTAAAAGTTCTGTGACATTAACCCAAAGGAAGGGAGAATGAGGGGTACCACTTGACCATGACAGACTTCCCCAGTGTTTAGAGAAAGACAAGCCATTGTGAGCACAGCTGCCAGGCTTGCATTTTATTCGTCATGGTGGACTATCTGGTCATGACATGGCACGCAGGGGCATGGCTGTGGCTTTACCATGGTTCACAGGCTCTACTAACTCATAACACAGGCAAAAGGATAGTTTCTGAATGACCTGTTTAATTAGATATTTCCTTCTGTTTGTCTTAATTAGATTTTTGGTTCCCATTATTCACGGTTGTTCTTAAGTATAAGGTCACATTTTAAGTAGACGGACCCAACCTATCAGGACAAAGATGCCCACAGTTCCTTCAAGAGGCAAATGTTCAATGCAGGGGCTACTCTTTGCCTTCAGGGTCCACAGTGAGGTATGTTCTGACTGGTTATCCTCCCTACTATGGACTGTCCATCTCTGGTAGCTAGCAAGGAGACACTGGGGGCTGGAGAGATGACTCAGTGGTTAAGAACACACACTGCTCTTCCAGAGGACCTGAGTTCAGTTTCCAGTACCCACGATGAGCAGCCCTTGACTGCCTTTAACTCCAACTCCAACGGATGCAAAGCCCTCTTGTGGCACTGTGGGCACCTGCACTCATATACCCACACTATACACAGATACAGAAATACACCCAACTTTAAAAACAGAAAAATAAACACTAATAAGAGAAAGGGACCCTGTAAAGGTAGCAACGTATCTTCTACTCTGGGGTGGTGCATTAAGAATACACAGGTTTTAAGTTTAGTTTCCATTTACCTGACACATCCAGGTGCTCCAGGTTGGGGCACAGGGACACCACATCAAAGACAGCTTCGTTGGAGATATTGTAACATCCTGAGACTTCCAGGCGCCTCAGTTCTGGACAGCACTGCGCAATGGTGTAAAGTCCTCGGTCTGTGAGCCTCCGGCAGCCACTGACAATGACAGTCTCCAGCATGAGACACACATTGGGGGTGTCCTGGCAAAGCCTACGGGTCAGCACTTTCAGGGCACGGTCCACGTTGATAGTCTCGCCCAAAAGGCGGATAGTCCTCCAGAGGCGCGGGTCCCAGGCCAGGTTGTACCAGCGGCGGCACACGCGTGCGCACCGGCACAGCTGGTTGGTGGGCAGGAAGGAAAAGATCTGCACCATGGAGTGGTCCGGGAGCCGGTCTATGCTGGCTTGCTCTTTCTGGGGTCTGGAGGCCAGACGGATGAGGGGGTGGGTGAGGCGGGTTGGGGGTGGGGAGTGAACCATTGCCACTGTCTCCCCGGTGATGGAGGATGAAGAAGTAGAGGAGCCCCTTCCATTCTGAAATCCTGGCAAAGTCGGCGGACATATCAAGGCTGGGCTGGGCGTGCTCAATGTACGCATGCTCAAGTCAGAATCTGGCAAAGGACAGAGAACAAAGGGTTAAGAATGAGGGTTTTTAATAGAACCTTGAGCTGGAAGCAAAGACACACGGGGCAATGGTGGCACTCCCTGGCTCCTTCACTCCAAGACTTCTTCAGAGGCCCAGGCTGCAAGCCCCACCTATTCCCTAAAGGCTTCTAACCCTCTTGCGCCACAATAGGGTGAGCAAACTGCAACATTCACTTGTTAGGCCTGGGCTTTTCATTACAGTGACTCAGCCCTGCTAAGGCTATGTAAAAACTGTCATAATTAATAGAGAGGAAAACAGGCATGGGTGCCATAATCTTGACTCACATAAACAGACCAGTTGGAGAGGCTTCTGTGCAGACCAGGGGCAAATTCCCTCATTCCTCTATTCTCCCATAGCCCCCAGGACTGATCATAAGAAAGGCTCAGCTCCCAAGGGGCTTCTGTCTAGGGAGAAACCTCATCAGCGATAGAACTGTTTTGCTTTCCTAGCGTCTCTTGAAGAGGCAGCTGATTGTACTGTATTTTACAAGTGAGGGGGATGTGTTTCAGAGCAGAGAGGAGAGCTTGGCTGTAGAAAGTTCTGTTCCTTTGTACTCATTTGCTTTGGCATGCACTTGGCCCTCACTCTGGTGATAGTTTCCCAGAATAGGGAAACCACCAGGCTTTCTGACTTAGGCCAGGCTCCAGTCCTTGAAAGTTCATTCTTAATTCTAGCTAACTTTATTTACATTGCATTTGAAAGCCCTATTCTGTTCTTTGAAACCAGAGAGGTCACATGATGAGGACTCTTGCAGCTCTGAGTTGTTGAGGAATTAAGAATTAAGAATCCCTCAGAGGACTAGAGAGATAGCTCATCAGTTAAGAACATGCACTTCTCATGCAGAGGACCTGAGTTCAGTTCGCAGCACTGATTTTAAGTGGCTCACAATGGCCTGTAATCCTAACTCCAGGGGGCCTTGGTGCTTCTGTGGGCGCCAGTATTCACATACACAAACCCATATACAGACACATACATATACATAACTACAAACAATTCTAAAGGAAAAGAATTCTTCAAAGAGAATGCTCAGTTCATTTCTCTTTCTCTACGAACAAGAATTTAGTTTCTCCCTCTCTCTCCAAATACACTTAGATAATAGTATATATTTTACATAGACATTATTTAGAAAATAATAAATTCAATATAGTTTATATAAATATGCATTTATAAATTCATATCCATATGTGTTTATGGTATTTAGAGATAGAGAGGCAGAGAGACACAGAAAAATTTTATTTCTAACATATAAATTTCTTTACCTGTAAAAATAAATGACTTGGTTAAATTATGTCTCAGTTCCACCGGTGACCATCTTTCTAAAGATTTAAGTCCTTTGAATATTCAAGAACAATGAACAGTAAGTCTTTAAGGAAAACTTTAGGTAGAAACTCAATTATGGATCTTAAAACTGCCTCCAACTTATCATGATATCAACTTATCATGATTGCATGTCCTCAAGGAATTAGCTCTGATGCCAGGATTTTTCTACAGAAGTGAACAGTTTACTTTGGGCCAGGAAGGAGGGATAATTCCAGGCTCTGGGTCTGATGTTTAGGAAGGTAAGAAGGCTCTGAAATCTCTCTCTTGCTTGCGTAGGTTCCATTCACCTGGGAGAAGGTGTTTTAGAGCCACATGGAGCTCTGTGCTGTAAAGCCCTGAAGCACCACATATACTTTCCTTCCCTCTAGTGAAGGGGAACAGATGGCTTTACAACAGGAGTCTTTACCTGCCTCACTTTCCTCAGTCAGCCCTGAGGGGGTAATACAAATACATCCAGATCCTTTAGCACAGATGTGCCTTCCATGATTATTTCAGTCATTTCCTTTTCTGTCTGCAAGATTCCCTGGGTGGGATAAGAATTTATGCCCACCCTGAAATGGAAATTACCCACAACTTTGAGAAATATTCTGGGCTGGGAAAATTGGGGAGCTCTCTGATAGCTCTTCTTGACGTCCTACTTGGAGTTTATCCACAGGAATTCTAGAAGTCCACAATTCTTTATTGTTCACAAATTGTCTATGCATGCATGTATGAGTGTGTGTGTGTGTGTGTGTGTGTGTGTGTAGGATTTATTCCAAGAAAGCTGATATTTCTTTTACCAGGAATACATGGCAAGATTTGCTGAGTCCTTAAAGCTGACTTTAAAATGGGTAAATAATCCTCCTAGAACTTTTGAAAGTATATAATCATAATAGAATATATAGCATCCAATAATTACAAAACAATAAATTGAAGGTCTAAGCTTGAAGTATTCATACCTAGAAGTTTCTATAAAATACTTTTCTTGATATTGTCTCATATGAAATTCACATATTAAACTTAAAGGGTAAATCTCTTTATATATATGTATATAGATAGATATATGTATTTAAATGGAAACACACTTGATTATAAATAAAGTAAGTATGCTTGCTAGACAACGTGTCAAAGAACCATTTACTGACACTAGATATGGCTTGCAGAAACAGATGACTCACAGAACTATTGAGATACTATACTGTCTTGGCACACTGGAAAAAACAGAATATGGCTTCCACCTCAAAAGGAACCCCATATGTCTCAGTTAGCAGCTATCGGATGCACCAGAGAACGCAGAAACACCAACTCCCCTCTTTATACATTTTCTCTCCTTGGATCCTTTCAGCTAACTGGCACTGGTGTTAGCTGTTGACTTTTTCAAGTCAGCTTAGAAATAAGAACCTCAGTGCCAGGCTACCGAGCATGCTCAGATGGAGCAGCACAAAGGTGACAGTGACCGAGGAAAGTGACAAGCCTCCTCCTGGTCTTCTAGCATTGTGGTACAAACACACAGAAAGACAGCTAAGTACGCTGGAACTCAGACTTTGTAGGCATGACTTATTTTCAGTCCTAAATAGCTACTCTTAGTAAAATTCAACCTTGAAGCGGAAGCCCACGGTTTATTTTAGCAGAAAAGTAGCATGTATTGCACTAAAGAACAGTTCAACCACAACTCTGAGAGGATATTAATGGTCATCTTAATACTGGATAGGGTTTTGCATATATCTATAGAAAAATTGGTTATCATACTTCAGCATTCTTTGCCCCTCCCCACCACAAGATGAGAACATTTGTGATTGGTATAAGGCGTTAACTACACACTGTCAGGAGGTGTTTTGCAAGGGAAAATGGGATTTTTAAAAAAATATCAAACCAAATATATGGGACCAAATGCTTCTACAAAGTGCCCAATTAACCTCTACCCAAACCAGTTGTTCTTAAGTTCCTGTGTATGGGAGTTGGAGGGACGGCTCAGTGGTTAGGAGCACTTGTTGCTCTCTCCACAGCATCTGGGTTCAATTCCTATCACCCACATGGTGACTCACAACAGTCTGTAACCCCAGTCTCAGAGGATCTGATGCCCTCTTCTGGCCCTGGTAGGCACCCAGCATGCACACAACACACAGACATACATACAGACAAAATACATCCACACACAAAATAAAGTAAGAAAAATTTTTAGAATTCTGTTATAAGCCAAAGATTCTTGGTCACTATCTGAAGAAAGGATGCCAGTAAAGGAAAAATAGAAACTCCTAAGTGAGGAGAAATTTTTTTACAACATATTTAAAGCATATTCCAGAGTTTATATAAAGGCCGGTGGCTTTTCAAAATCCACCAAGGCTACTGCTCTGTTAGCAGGCACTCTTTGAACATATTTTGTTTATACATAAACTAGTGCATAAATTGGTAATAGACTCTGCTAAATGCAAATTAAATGTACCAAGTACTGACATTTGGGTCAAATGTGTATGGCATATATGATGGTGGCTGCACTGGGTTGGAGAAGGGAGCCTCTTGTTGGTTTCAGGCCACCCAGCTAGTTTAGACCCAAAATAATCACACAGAAACTGTATTAATTAAATCACTGCTTGGCCCATTAGCTCTAGCTTATTATTAGCTAATTCTCACATATGTATTTAATCTATTTCTATTAATCTGTGTATTGCCACGTGGCAGTGGTTTACTGGCTAAAGTTCCCAGCGTCTGTCTCCAGCGGCTCCATCGCTTCTCTCTGACTCCACCCTTCTTTCTCCCAGCATACAGCCAAGCTGTCCCTGCCTACCAAAGTTCTGCATTGCTATAGGCCCAAAGCAGTTTCCTTATTCATTAATCGTAATCACAGCACACAGAGGGGACTCCCACATCAACATTGCATGATGTTGGTATATTGACTATAGCCATCTTAGCTTGTACGACTTCTCTATGTTGTTCCCACAGTAGTGAAACTGTCTGATGATGTATTCCTCAGAATGCAGGTCTGCTGTTGAGTGGTACACGACTGACCTTTGCAGTAGGTAGTAGACAGAGAAGTGTCTCAGAGAAAAGCTGATAAAAATCTGCAAAGGGAACATCTGGTTGGTATCAACTATAACAACTGGAAATGGTGGGCTGAGAGAAAGACAGTAGATAAAGTCACTTGCAGTGTAAGTATGAGGACCCAAGTCTGGATCCCAAGAAGCCATGTGAAGCTGAGCACAGCAGTACACATCTGTAATTGCAGCACTCCTATGGTGGGATGGGAGGGAGAGACAGGAGAATCCTTGGAAAAATGGCAGCCAGACAACCTGAAGTACACACCACGATAGGAAGAGACCCTAACCCCAACATGAAATGATAAACTAACACCTAAGTTTTCCCTATGACTTCTATGCATGCTTCATAGTATCAGCATGCCTGCACACATGCACACATACACACAAAAATGCACACATACACATACACTCATATGTTATAAATTCACACACATTAAAAGAGAGCCAGAGAATACCTTGTCAATTATAAATATGTAAGGACAGAGAAAAGATAGAAAAGAGAATAATTCAAGTGTCATAAAAGCTAAAGAGGAGATGAGAGTGAGAAATGACATAATCTCATAATAAAATGTGAATTTCTGTATCTGATCTCCTAGTGATACTAGAAAGGTAGAGATAGCCAAAGGATAGTGAAAATACACTGGTATCTTCAGGGTGATAAAGAGAATGGGTTATAAGGAATATTCTGACCAGGGAGGACAGGACAGCATTTCAGTTTTATATAATTCAATGTAATAAATGGTACTGTTGCAGATTCTTGGATTACATGGCTATGGGCAGATGGAGTTTTCATTCATTAAATGAATGATTTAACACACACTGTTCCTCATGTCTAGTTGAGGCCAGCAAGGGAGAGATAGCATCTGACTGGATTATAAAACAAAGGTTCCTAGCCTGCCTCCTGTCTTTCCCTCAGCCCCATTAGAGTGCCGCCATAGCACACACTCAGGTGCCTGCAATTTTTTGCAATCCTTTGGGGAGACAGATAGGCAAATGACTATATTGAAGTTATTCCCAAATCCCATAAAAGACAACATGGTACAGGATAGAGAAGTTTTTATGAGTCTTGAAAGAAAATAGAGCAGGAATCCAACATGAAAAAGCTAAATGTAGAATCTACTAGCAGTGGAAAATATGTTAAACAGTATTTTAATAAGCTTTTATGGTTTTTGACAAAAACAAAGGCACATTTGACACAATGGCAATGCTGAAGTTAAATAAACATAATTGCATTTTACGATTATAGATACAGTTGAGTGTGGACTAAACTAAGAGATTATAGATTCTTTAAAGAAATCCTGGTTTGTTAGTTATTTAAATTACTTCCAAGTATGTAACTGGTACAGGAAAATGTCCTTTAAAGAAGTCATTTAGTTACTTTGAATATGAAAAAGAATTGCATTGTTTTCCTGGTAGAAAATCTTATGAATTTTTTTCTTCCTAATTTCAAAATTCTGGAAGTTTTATATCGTTAGTAATCATAGTATAGTACCAAAATATTCAAGGCATCTCTCACGAACATGCTTGTTAGTCACATATTCTTCTAACAAGCTAGTTGTCTATTTTTGCAGTTTTTATTTTCAAACCACTGCTGTTTACACTCTAAGAGTTTTATTTACATGACTCTGGGTTTTCACAGTCAAAGTTTACAAGCCCACCCTCATGTTCCCTCCATCTGATGACCTAAGCTTTAGTACAAGAGGCTTTACATCACAACCCAGCTTTCTCCTCAGGACTATTGCCATAAAAAGCAAGGGTTCTTTTCTTATCTTAAACTCAAGCTTTAAGAAAATAGATCTATAAAACCAAGTTAATGAAAAAATAAACACAATCCCAGTGTATCATTTATCTCCTTGTTTTATTCAAAAATATTTTCTTTTAATGTGGTTCAGATCATATAAACAATCTAGAACCCACTTAAGGCCCTGGCAGCTATAAAGTAGAAAATTATACATGGAAGGTTAAATCTGCATTTCATATGGAGGGAGTTAACTTCAGGATTTTAGAGTTCTTGTTGGGACTGCAGAAGGTGGCACCTGCAGAATTAAATAAATACCGATTAAAGACCTGTCCAGAAGAAAGTACCTCCACTGACAATCAACTGGACCAGCCTGATATGGGTGTCTCCATTGTAACTGGCTTGTGGAATTCCAATGAAAATAATGAGACTTTTCTGTTAGTGCGTGTAAAGCCTATTCTAACGTGCAGCTCTTTGTAAATGTTTGAACTTTATTTTCCCAATGCTATGCAGCGTCTGACTCACTCTGCTCTTCTAGAAGGGTATATTCCCTTTGCGATGGAAGCTTGTAAGCCACAGACGGTGACATGTACAGGTTCACATGCTGGAACTTGCATGCAACGTGAGTACTCCAAGAGGACCATTTAGGAATGTGATGCTCACAGAAAGATCAGAAAGCCTAACAAACCAAGACTGCTATAACTCACAGACGCTTCTGGCTTGCTTTTGTCCTCAAATGACATCTAGCACCTGCTCCCCCTACCTTGTATGTCAAATGGCAAAGTAGGATGATTTTTAAACATCTCTCATAATGGGAAGAATGCATGCACCATTCCCAAGATAAAACTCTGCTGGTAGAAGCTTCCCTGTCATGCCTTAAGATTTATTATTACTTTTCATTTTTCTGTGATCAAAGAGCTGGCAAGGAACAACCGCAGGGAGGAAGCATTAGTGGCTTACAGTTTGAGGGAAGACAGTGCATCATGGGTGTGTAAGGCACGGATGCAGGTACCTCCTGCTGTCAGCTTGGATCCTCACATCTTCTAAGAGGAAGCACAAAGTAAGCAGGAAATGGAGCTGGCCTGTAAAACTGCAGTGTGCACCCCAGTGACGGATTTCCTTTAGAGGTTCCACTTTCTTCTGCTTCTACTCTTCAAATCAGGATCATCAGCTAGTACTCAAGTATTCAAACATATGGGAGGCATTTACTTCAAACCACAAGGCACACACATAACCTATGAGAATTACAAAATCTCTCTAGACTGCTGATTTCCCTTCTTAAGAAGTCAGGCCCCAGGTTCAAAGTCTTTGACAGGCAGGAATATTTATCTAAGTTTTATAAAAAAATTTATTCAATTTTTTTTGTAGTTGCTATGGAGCTTTGTCTTCCAGGGAAGACATGAATGTTGTCATCTTGAATTGAGCGTAGTTGTGATCATGTATATGAGATCCTTACAAAATTGGGCCCCTAACATTCATTCCTCCATCAAAGGTGGGGAGGGCACCTGAAGGACAAAGGTGTCATAAACTCAAGAGGTACATGAGTACAGGCCTGAGGCCACATACACACATAAAAAATTGCATGTGTGTGTGTGTGTGTGTGTGTGTGTGTGTGTGTAGGGAGAAGTTTCTGTCCTCATTGGTCCCACAGCCATTCAGTCCTAAATAAACACACAGAAGCTTATAGTATGAACTGTTTGGCCTATTGATTAGGCTTATTACTAACTAACTCTTACAACTTAAATTAACCCATAACTCTTATCCATGTTTAGTCATGTGGCTTGGTACCTATTCTCAGTAAGGCATTCTTATCTTGCTTCCTCTATGTCTGGCTAGTGACTGCATCTCTGCCTTTTCTCTTCCCCAGAACTAGAAACCAGAGTCTAGTTGTCCAACCTATACTCCTGCCTGGCTATTGGCCAATCAGCATTTTATTAAACCAATACAAGTAACAAATCTTTACAGTGTAC
>LOEQ01002197.1:11214-22758 GCA_001685075.1 Bramus lutescens | reverse complement strand
ATCTATCTATCTATCTATCTATCTATCTATCTATCTCTATCATCTATCTATCTACGTATTATCCATCTATGGACATAGATGTAGATATAGATATATCAGTATACCTAGAGACATTACAAGTGTCTCAATCAATCAAGCTTCTGACTGGCATTGCACTTCCACTAGATATCATTGTCAACATTATACATTTATTTTGTTATATAAATCTACAGAACTTTCCAATCTTTGAGGAAGAAACAAGAAGAGTCATTTTTGGTCCACCAGAAATGAGCCAGAGATGAGTAGCTGGATGTAACATAAACAGATGCTAGAGCTCATGAAATTTCAACCTGGTGTGGAGTCAATGTGACTGAAGGGTTGGTTATACAGTTCATATGAATCTCGGTGTATTCCAAGAGCAAATTCCAGTGAGATCTTCATCTTCATTATTTTCACTTTATGTTGGCATATCCAGGCCAAGTGTATTACATTTCTGTACTGACTTTTCAATGTGTCTTGTTACTGTTTGTAGAAGTATACAGTCATAGTAGGAAAGTTATTGGGCTGAGGTGGGTAGTTCAGCAGTAGTGCTTGCTCATTCTCAATGTGACAGAAAGATGCTGATGGGATGTGGTGGGATCTCAATGAATTCTGTTTTTTTGCTTTAACTTCCAACCTTAATCTGCTCTCATTGGTTCAGTCTTCTCAAAACACACCTGCCATCCATTCACTCCTTTACTTAACCTCTTCATGGACACTGGAAAAGATGTGCATTGTTTGCCAAATTTAGATAATTTTTTTTGCTTATATGCATTAAACTGAATTTGCCAAGTCTTCAGTGCAACTTTTCAAGTTCTTCTTCCAGTGGCTTAACTTTGCAGGACAATGAGGAGCTGATTTCAGCTCTCCTAATGCTAAGATCCCACACACAAACTCCTCTTTTATTTCTCAGGGTATTTTTTTTGAATTTATGCTATTGTGAAAACTTTTCATGTCTGACTCAAATGCTATATTCTCTGTTATGTTTCTCAGTCTCTTAACATAGATGTGCGCCTCATTTAAATCACATAGTTCTTTGTATTTTACTCAAAACATATACTTATCAGTCTCCTCAGTAGATTTTATCCTCCATGAGAATGTGTGCCTTGATTATGTTATTTCAAATTATTTTCCAGAATCTAGAAAAGTGACACACACTCCAGAGGCAAATGCACAGAGTATGGATAAAAAATGTTATAAGGGATCTAGATTTAACTGTGTAAAATTTTTCATTTTAGGATTGGTGTGATGGCTCAGTAGGCAAAGATGCTTGTCAAGCCAGGTGACCAGAGCTCTATTACTAATACATGGTGGAAGGAAAGGACTCACTCTCTCAAGTTGTAACCTACTTCCAAAGACACTCTGGCGTGTGTGCACAAACAGACGGACAGACACACACACACACATAAATTTTAAAAGCTTTTCCTTTTTGTATCCTATGGTATAAAGTTGAATGACTACACAGATCAGTTACATTTTCTTTTAAATTTAGAAGACCCTATTAAACATTTTTTATTCAGGAAAATTTATACTTGTCACTAACCTCACTACAGGCTCACTTCTGAACATACAACATGCATTCTGCACTGTATGTGCTCCTATGCTGCCCAGAACAAATATATGCTGCCTTCAATACCTCAGCTTCGAGCTGAGATGATCATGTATAGAAAATACGGTGTTTCTATTGTATGTGATGTTTTACGCTTTTATAGAAATATCAAGGTTTAATTGTGGAAAACAAAACCTTTAATCTTGTGCTACCTTCATTCCTCTTCATGTATGAAACTACTAAAACTTGGGTTAGAATATTTGACTTTAAAAACTGCTGATTTTCACTAAAATGAATGAATGAATTCAGGTCAGTATTCCCAACAGTTCAGAAATAGTCCAAATGTATTTCTGCTTTTTAGCATTATATATTTATGTGAAACAGAATTCTTCTTATTATCATCAAATGAAAATGACATTGCTCCACAGTGTAGTAGGAGGCCTCTTGTTTGTTTCCTGGCCACCCGGATTCCAAAAATAACCACACAGAAACTGTATTAATTAAATAACTGCTTGGCCAATCATTATAGTATATTTTTAGAAAGCTCTTACATATTAAATTAACCCATTTCTATTATTTTATATTTTACCAAGAGGCCTACTGGCAAGGTTCCAGCATGTCTATCTCTGGTGGTGGCTGCATGGCTTCTCTCTGACTCCACCTTCTTTCTTCCAGCATTCAGTCTAGTTTTTACCCGCATACCTAAGTTCTGCTCTGTGCAGGCCTAAGACAGTTTCTTTATTAACCAATGGTATTCACAGCATACAGAGGGGAATCCCACATCACCACAGTACTAAGCTTCAGCCAGGATTTAATGCTTTACGTAAAATAAACAACACATCTATTTTATTAGCACACAACTTTGATTTCAGATTTTAATAGGTAAGTTTGTATGTATACAAAATAATTATTTTTAAAACCACATGATTTATTCTAATTAAATATTTGATTTATGTATCTGTATATGAGTGCATGAATTCCTAGGGCAAAAGCAGTTGTGAATGGAAAAAGCATAAGAAGTCCTCTCTAGCATAGAGATTTTAAGGATCTGACACACACAAGTTATGTTTTCAAACAAAGCATTCAGTGCATGCAATGGCTGAAGCTCACAGAAGCTTCTTTGTTCATTGTATTTTAATTTTATATATTTTCCAGGGTAAGTAGAGTATTTTCAATTTTGTTTAAGGTTCCCTTCAGAGTTTCAGTTATACCTCGTCCCATATGTTTTAGGCTCCGCATGGTACTTGCTTTTCTTTGCCATTGAAATGAACTAGATTTAAAAATTCTGAAATAGCTTATGGGATGTCATTTACATGAATAATGTATCCCTACTACTAACATTAAAATATAGATTATCACAATGATAAGGATAACATATAATTTCCTCAATCACTTAAGCATTCTGATAGGAAATTTTAAAATCATGAGTACAGGGAAATGTAGATCCATAAACAGAACATACAGGACAAACTGCCAATGGCATGTTGATGGTTTTGAACTGTTTTAGAAAGAAGCATAGATATTTTGACTTTCAGTTTGATTTACTTTATTAAAGAGAATATCTCATTGCCTCTAAAATTTTATGATTTTTCTTTGGACTATTTTGAGGGTTTACTTTATCTTATTTTGTGTATCAGCTTGCATACAGCTTAAATTTAATATACCTCCTAGCAAATATAATACCAAAAAGTCCTTAAGAAATATTTCATTAGCTTGATTGTGTTTGTATACAGTTGGTGTATAGTTGTTGGGAAGAGTTCATATTTCTTTCTTGAATCTACCTTTTCACAAGAGTTAATAATAACAAAGTCTCTACTCATAAGTAGTTAAAATATGACATGCTCCTTACATGTCCACTGTGCATGTGGCAGAATCTTTTCCTCAAAATGAATCATACAGTTAATTCCCATAGACCTCAGGTTGAACTTTCCCTACATTGTAAACAGTAAACACTATAGAAACTACAATGTTACTCAATAGCCTCCCCTCAGTTCTGATGGTCTTCCTGGCTCTGAAACTGATATTTACTGTCTGAGGTCCCCACCAACAGGTAGCAGGCAAGTCTTGTATTTTAACATGCCCAAGAGTAAAAATGTTATCTCATTATTAGAATATTCTCTTTGAGATATCTCTGTGTAAGAACAACCAACCAAAATTCTCAAAGTTCTTTTGGCATGTGTGACTTGGCTGATATCATATGAACCCCATTCACCTTGATTTTTATATGTTGATGCCTCTACCTGATGGCATAGAATATTGGTCAGTTGAGAGTTCGCTATGTCTCTTGTTTGGGTGCTTAAGTTCAGCCCAAATTTGCTTCCTTACTCCTTAATATTAGGCATAACAGAGACACACAGTTCAATCCATTCTATACCATTCACTATATGTTCAAATGTAATTTGTGTTATGAGATAATTTGACTTACATCCACCCAAACAAGTTGAGCAATACAAGCTTAATGTCGAATTAGAAATGTACAAAGAATTCTCAATACCATTACTTTGCAATTGGATCCTGTAGACAAAAGCTCATCTAGAATTAAACTGAAAATCATTATAATCAGGTCATGAAATAGGTTCACTCATAGGTACTTAACTCACCGCAGTCGTCTTTCTGATTTATGCTGATTCTGCTATTAAAATGATTGTTGAGGTGGTGAGTTTGTAGGTCCCACAGTGCTCATTTTGTGCATATAAAACCAGTGCTGATTTGGAACATTTTAAAGCATCATGCTCATTTCTTGCTATTGAAATGGATACAAATGAACTGTGATCACTATTTTTCTTGATAATTTCCTACCACCTTTTGAAGGAAATGCTGGAAGATCATCACATGTTACGAAACAAGCAACATCTTTCCTGACTTTTCTACCAGGGTCATTGTGGTTAGTGCAAAAGCACAGATTTGGAGTTCAACTGACTTCTACATCATCTGCCCCCAACAGAGCGACCTTTCGGGAATCACTATAATTTTTCCAAGCCTTGATTTTTGGATCTGTAAAATGAGGAAAGTAGAATCCATTTGAAATATCATTACAAAACACAGAGTGAAGAAATAATTTCAGTTTAAATACTGAAGGAGACTTTGCCATATAGTAATTAAGAAATATCTTCAACTTCCTTGTTTGCAGTAGTTTCTTAAATGGCTGACCTGAACAGTAACAGCATGCGTGGTTTTCAGATGTGATGCAATCACAAGCCCACAGAATAGTGGACTCAGTTTCCACAACAATTTTCATAATTCTTGGGCTCTCCTTTCTAAAAGTACTCTGACCTCCCATCTGAGGCTCTGCTATCGTCTCTGGGCTACAGGAGCCACCTCCCTCCATTCCAGCTTCTCCACACCATGCTTACTACGTGGTGGCCACATCCATCCTCTGCTGCTAGCTCCCTTCATCTTTGTCTTTCTCACTCCCAGTATCTGGCTTTGATAAAATCCACACTTAGCAGATGGTTGTTACGTAGCTATAATCTAAAAGACAGAACATTCTTATGGGGACTGCTTTCCAAAATTTTAAATGGAAAAGTTTTTGCCTTAACATACACAGAAACTGTGAATATTGGCATTGCAAGAGGGATGGAAAGGAAATGGATATGAGATCCAACAGTTGAGTTCTGTCATGTTCTCATCAGTCCTAGGTTATGCTTGTTGTATAAACTGCAAACACTAGCTGAGCACAAACATCCATCCATCACTATCTGCTTTTTAACCGTGGATGAGACATGAATCAGTGGCTTCAAACTCAAGCCGTCCTGACTTGATGGACAGTGTTCTTGCACTGTCTGCCAAAACGAACTCTTCATTGAGTTGATTTTGTCGTGGTATTTTCTTACAACAACAGGAAAAGAAATAGAAGTCATAATTGAGGATTCTACTTTCCGGACATAGTTCAGTGCATATGGTAAAATTAAACATTGAAGATCTACATTGCTTCTTTGGAAGTCTTTCAAAAATTCTTCATCAGTATTTGTTGCCATGGATATGCAAATACTAATAGTGATAGCAGCATCAATATTAAAATTCAAATTAAGCAAAGAAAATATTAATAATAACACATGGAGCAACTATAATGAAGCTGTCATTTTCTCTGGCCACGTGATATATTTTTAACAAGCATTGAATAACTTTAATTTTCAAGGTTTATTTATTGTCTTTTCAATATATTATTATTTAAGTTACTTTTATTTTAAATATTACCTTTAAATTTATTATCATGAACTAGTTAGTGGATACTTCATCTCCTTCAGAACTTGGATAAAGTGTATAAAGAGTACAGAGTCGAAGGCAGGATTAATGAGCACACATTCTTGTTGGCCTGACTTGTAGACTCCCTTACCCTCTTTAGAGAATACCAAATGCAAAGTCTGTCAGTGTTATTCTCCTTACTTGCAAAGTCAGAATGAAATGCGATATTCCCAAGAATGTCTTGTTCGTTTTAAAGTCAGCTCTATGAAAACTCTTCCTAGGTAAGTATGTGTTAATGCACCTTGTTCAGTTTGGGACTGATTACTGAATGATTTTATATCCTAGAGCTCTTTATCAGCTGTGGATAGCTGCTAAATAATCATGAACGTGGAAGGAAAGAATCAACAGACTCTGGAGACAGAGAAGCACGAAGCGTTGCTGTGAACCTGGTGACACTTACAAGGGCACCATTCCAAGACTTGGCTACATGCTGTGATTAACAAGAGAGGGTTAAAACAGCACCGATGCCTGGATTCTTCCCCTGAGATTTTCATTTGATGGTGTATAGAGTACACAGGCACTAGAGTTGTTTCACATCTCCTGGGAATTCTTACGAGGAAGAGGGCTGGAGAGCCACTGGCTTCTGGGATCTAAGTATCCATGGTGTGCCTTTACCGAGGGTTTCAGCTGAGTTGAGGCAGCAGTGACGTCTGCTGTCTAAATATAAGGGCACTATGGTTCTGTAGTTTTCCACTTTGTATCTTTGGGAATAACTCTCTGTGACTCAGTGTTTGTCTAAGAAGTTTGTATTTATAGATGAGAAGGCATCTTGAAGTCACATGTAAGCACCATGGTAATTATGTAAAGAAAAACCTTATGTTAGTCCTATGTAAGGCTGCTTGAGGAAGGGTCCCACTGAAGAACAAACTCTGCCTGCTCATCTTCAGCCTCTTGAACTGAATGCTATCAAATACTCTACCACAGAGTTATACCCTCAGGCCTATTAATGCCTCCTTTTTGGCTCTGTATGTTTGTTTGTGTGTGTGTGTGTGTGTGTGTATGTGTGTATCAAGTTGGTCTCATATAGAATATCGATAGTATGAGGAAACCAAAGTTTAGATACTCCCAAAGCTATGAAGAAAGAAACTATACAGGTACAGTTTTCAGTAATGGGTGAATTGTATCATCCGTTCAGCAAGAGAAAGACCGATATTGCCATTTTCCATAAAGGAGAGAGAAATTTAACCTTGAGTGGCAGAATGGGTGCTTCAAGGATAGTGCAGATTGTTTGCCTTAGACATCATTTCCTGACCAGATATAGTTTCTCAAGCCAAACTAAATAAATCTTTGAATAGTTTACATGTATATATACATTCATATATGTGTAAATATATACACATATATATTCTACTTGTTATATTAACTTTAATTATCAATTTGATCAGAAGGATTATAATAGGTTGTTAAAGCACACTTCTGAGTGTCTGCCTAAGATTTTATTTTCAGAGAAGATTCAGGACTGGGAGAAAGTTCACCCTAAATGTGGGTGGCCCCATCCCACAGACTGATGCCTAAGAGGAACAAGAGCAGACAATGAGACACTCCAGCTCAGAACAGGCATTCCTTCTTGTACAAGTCAACAGACAATCATGAATAGAGCCCTCTGGTACTCCAGCTCAAACAAATCTTACTCTTAGGTGGCTCCTGAGTACCAGGAGCGAGAGTAAGATGAGAGAGAATACACAAGGCAGAAATGGAGGAGCAACACATCCCAGAGAAAGTTAACCATTTTAAAATACACATGCATTTTAAGTTATTCTTTTAGAGTATGTATATCATACACATATGCATTTTAAAATATCAGAATTTCCTCTTTTACACTGGCAAAAGAAATATGTTTAAAATAATTCAAAGATAATCACACGCTGCAAACCTTCTCGAGTTTGCCAAAATAGGCACACGAGATACTTGTTAGATTCCCCTTAAGAGCTATTCATCTGTGTCTACTCCAAGATTACAGACAACCATCATGGGTGGTGGAGCGGGTAGTGGAAGGACTGTGTTTACTAAGTTACTTATCGGCTCGCGATCACCAGGGACATCCCTTCACAAAGTCTGGAAATGCACACGGACAATATTTATGCTCATGAGACACATGGAGAGGGTGTGGAGCCGTGTCTAATGACAGCTGTGCAAATGGTTCCTGTTGTGGTACTTTCCAGACTTAAATATCCACTTGGCAATCCCTTGTTACGTGCAAACACTGAAAATATGTTCGCTTTTGATATGTGGCAGAATCCAATTTGGGTTTAGAAGTTAACCCAACAGGGATCATCTATTCTTCATGCCATCTCTCCAGTCTCTTCTTCTCTCTCTTTTTTAGTGACAACCCACACAGCCATGGCTCTCCCTAGAGAAGTTCCCAGAGCTCTTTTGTGCTATCGTAAACACAGGAGTGAAACATTGGCTGGAAATGTAAACTTGGATCAAGCTTCCAAAACACAGCAGAACAATTGGTGGTCTTGTCAAGCCCAGCCTTTCATTGGGCAAAACCATAGGCTTGTCTAGGCTCCATTGTTTATAAAGTCCATCCTCATATATAAACTATTTTTCTTAAATTATGGGAGCCCTACGTTTAAAAAGTGCAATGAGTCTTTGTTTAGAAAAAGCAATTTATCTGTCTCTAGAATTGGTAAAGCTTCTTCTCTTTTCTCTTACAGGCCGCAGCAAAGCAAAGTGCTTTTTGGCCTTTTAACTGCATCTGAGTCACAATGAGCTTGCGGAATGTCAAGCCATCTTCACAGCACTTTAAATCACCGTCTGGGATCATGGAGGTCTGAGATCAGCGCTGTTGCTCTGTGAGCTGCTTTGCAGAGAAAATATGTGCTCTTGAGGGTAGGCACACACACGCAAACACATATGTGATTCCCAAGGTCTTGTCAGATTTTATTAGCAAAGGACTTTCCCCTTGGCTGTGTTTGTAGCCATGCTAATTAAACAAAGTGGAATACCCTTGCTTTATGGGGTGAAAAGCTCCTGTTGGCAGCATGGTCTTCTATAAACCCGAATAGCGAAGGGGCAAAGCAGGGATCACTGAAATTAGTCCCCAATTGAAGATAAAATATAACTTTGAAGATGTACCAAGTAACATGTTCTGGGGTTGCTGCTTCTACAAAAGAAAATAATGCACTTATGAGAAAGGAAATGCCTTTTGGAGACAGGGATAACTGAGGTCTCTCTAGTTTTAAAAGTCCCTGTGGCCGTTTTATGGCCATAGTGAGAAAGAATCAAGGTAAATAAACAAGGCCACCCACTGGGACACAGTTCCACTGCCTTGTGTGTGTTCTCACTGTAAAAATACACATGGCCACACACACACGCACACACACACACACACACACACACACACACACACGGGTATGTGTACACATCGTTATGGCATAGAAATTATTTCACCAGACTTATGGACATTGAAACTAGTGCGCAATATATCCAGGCTACACTCAGCACCGAATAACCTAGCAATTCAAGCTGATGTTTTTTTATTTTTTCCTTCTTGTTCTTTTTTGGTAATTTATTCTCACAAAATATCAAATGAGAAAATGCTATCTTGAAAAATATTGTGATATCAGAAATTTTAATGTATCTTGTGTGATTTCATATATTATTATATATTATCACAGAAGTGGAGCCAGGCATCAGAACAGCGAAACTACACACACACACACACACACACACACACACACTATTAACTTCATTTTGGGGAACTTTTCATTTTACCTGCCTTTTTGTGTCTATTGGGGTGGGAACCAGCCATCATTTGGGATTCCTTGCTGGTGTCTACTGATGTGTATACACATATCCCTTAAGTGTGAACTGGATTTAGTGAAATCCTAAAAATTGGCATTTGGAATGGATGGCAAAGAGCTGAGTCCAAGGTTATTTAACAGAGTTATATCTTTTATTTCCTCATTTATTTTTTTCTCTTTTTCACTCTGTCACTTGGTGAAGTAAGATATCACACTGGGAACCATACCTTAGAGATGCCCACATAGCAAGAAATCTAAGGAGGCCTCTGGCCAGTAGTTCACAGGGAAATGAAGATCCCAGGCAACTGCTGAGTGAAGATCTGCATCCTGCATCCACAAAAGGGAAGCTGGACGGGATCCCTCCTAGGATGAGCCTTAAGATGACTGTGTCTTCCATAACTCAGCCACTGCTTTAATTCATAGTCATGCCTTGAGAGTGCTCTTGCTAAGCTTGCTAATACTGGCTCTAACAAACTGTGTGTTGTTGGTAAGCACTATCGTGTGTATGTGTGTGAGTGTGCATGCACTTTATGCATGCATGTGTGTGTGAAGGTCAGTGTACATGGCTGCCTGTGTGCTCATGGAGGCCAGAGAAAGGCTTCGTGTGGGGCTGCTCTGTTACATGCGTTCTGCGTTACACTCCACCTTGTCCCCTTGAGAAGGGTTCTCTCACTGAGCTAGGCTGGGAGGCAGCAATGCCCAACAATTCTGACCCCTGCCTTCTCTCCAGTCCCAGTCCCATTGTTTAAAGCTAGAGACTTGGGTGTCATTTGTTATCTAGCAATGTGTAGCCAATACACAAGAGCTGGAAACACTCTCCTTCATTTATTGGCAGATTGTGAATTAAGAAAAGACAAATTGTACACATACACAATTTAAATTTAGTACATTTTATTCTCACCGTCCTTTCTCTTTTAAATGCTTTATTTGGGGGACAGTCATTCTTTCCTATCTAAAAAAAAAAAATCTGTTAGTATAACTGATCCAAGTGGTAAAAATTTCTCGCATGCTTATTTAATTCATTACTTGGAAACTGTATTTTATCCATTCACATTAGGGNAATTTAAATTTAGTACATTTTATTCTCACCGTCCTTTCTCTTTTAAATGCTTTAGTTGGGGGTCAGTCATTCTTTCCTATCTAAAAAAAAATCTGTTAGTATAACTGATCCAAGTGGTAAAAATTTCTCACATGCTTATTTAATTCATTACTTGGAAACTGTATTTTATCCATTCACATTAGGGATTTGCTACCTTTTAATTTTTAAATTTAATTTTTGAGTTCCAGTGTTTCATGCATGCATACAAAATATGATAAAATTAACCTAATTCTATCCCTTTCAATTCCTTTCCTGTCCTCATCAGCACTTTCCTTTCCACATCCACACACCCTCCCTCCCTTACACTCTCACTCACTGCCATACAAACACTCACACCCTCCCACACAAACACTCACACCCCCACACACAAGCACTCACACCCTCCCACACAAACATTCACACCCCCACACACTCACACCCCCACACAAACACTCACACCCTCCCACATTTACACCCTCACACACAAACACACCCTCACACTCTCCCACATTCACACCCTCCCACACAAACACTCACACCCTCCCACACAAACACTCACACCCTCCCACACAAACACTCACACCCTCACACACCAACACTCACACCCTCCCACACAAACACACCCTCCCACATTCACACCCTCACACACAAACACACCCTCACACACAAACACACCCTCACACACAAACACTCCCACCTCCCACATTTACACCCTCCCACACAAACACTCACACCCTCCCACCCTCCCACATTCACACCCTCACACACACACCGGCCTACTCTCCACACTCACACGTTCACGCACTCACTCTTTCACTTACTCTACCCTCACATACTCATACCCTCACACCCTCACACACTTACATACTCACACCCTCTCACCCTCACATACTTACACTCTCTCA
>LOEQ01002197.1:0-11110 GCA_001685075.1 Bramus lutescens | reverse complement strand
TGTCACCCTCACACCTTCTCACCCTCACACACTTACACCCTCTCACCCTCACACACACCCTCCCACCCTCCCACCCTTACACCCTCACACACTTACACACGCTCACCCTCACACACTCCCACCCTCAGACACTCATACACTTTTTAAAAACCCCAGGCCGTCCATGTCACACTATCTCTATGAGCATATGTAGAGTATCTTCTGTCAGAGCATCGGCAGCCTCTTTGTGTATGCATCCCTGAAAAAACCACCTATCCCTCCATCCACAGTCATCAATTGCCAATCGCTCCTCAGATAGGAGTGGAGTTTCATGATCCCCTCCCTATTCCATGCTGGGATTTGGGCTGGCATGAACTGGTTCAGGCCTTGTTGCATGAAGTCATAGCTGCTGTGAGTTGATTGTGCAATGGCCCTGTAACATCTGACAAACACAGTTTGGCTGCAGATGGCAACTATCTCTAGTTCTTATGGGCTTTCTTCCTTCTCTTCCTCTGAGCCGTGGGTAGTGGGTAGAGGTTTGTGACACAGACATTGTATTTGTATATGCTACACTCTCTTACTCTCTGCACTTTGACAAGCTGTGGGACATCTCTATCAATCACCATCTATTGCAAACAGAAGCTTATTTATGAAGATTGAGAGATGCATTAATCTATAGGTATAAGTACAAGGACTTAGAAAGAAAGCAATTTATTACTAGCTCAACTTTATAGAATAGCATTAGATTTACCGCTAAGGTCTATGACTTAGCCAGCCACTGTTTTTTTATTGTTTGTTTGTTTGGTTGGTTGTGTTTTTTTTTGTTTGTTTGTTTTGGACAGGTAACAGAAGCACACTTGTGTTCTGTCTTGTGGAGTAAGATCTAAATACAACCAGAAAGCTGTTTTTCAGTCCTCGAATGTTCTTCCCATTATTACACTAGTGGGCCTAATTTGCCAGGCAGGTTATTTTAGCTCCCAAAGTTTACATATGGGGTAACACCAAGATGACTTTTCTCCATAGTAGCATGAATAGAATCATCCACCTACATGAAAGCTAGCTAGCTTGGTTTTCCCATGACCTGTGACTCAGGTATGTGGTGTCTGAAGAAACAGGGTCTGACTATCAAGTTCTATAAGGTAACAAAGAGCAATAACAAGAGCCTATCATGTTTTAGGGGACCTATGGGACTCTACTGACCACCAAGTTGATAAGAAGTAAGCTGGAGATAGTATTGGGCTTTCTCTTAGTTTTTGGTGTCTGGTAGAAGTACTGTACTCTAATTATAGGCTAACTACATTTAAACGCCTTTTATGTGTCTACACGGCTATATTTTAGGAAGCTTCTAGAATAAGAGGTCTCCATCTTCAAACATCCTTTAATGAAGCATTGTCAATCCAGTCTGTGAAACTCAGGAATGGTCACAGCTCTAGCACCAGCATTCTGGTCCTGGCTGTGTGGAAGGGTCAAGACCAAGGTAACATTTGGGGCTCTATTGCACGTGCACTGCATTTCTAACTACTGTGTATGGTTTCTTGTGCATATGTGCAAGATTCCAGAACCTCCCATGAGGCCATATTTGGAGATTATGTGTCTTATGTCTGAAGGAGACAATTGTCAAAGGATGGGGCTCTTCTCCACTTGCACTAGTGTCCTTATAGGAAGGAAATCAGCAGACTCTGTATCCTGGGGGTGCCTGGGGAGATGGCACCCACCTACTCTGCAGGACATGAGGCTGTGAATGAAAGTCACCTCAACAGAACCCAGATCCTGGGCTTTCAGCATCAGGAGCTATGAGTAATATATTCCTGTCCTTTAAACCACTCAGACAGCATTTTATTATGGCTGCTTTAGCTGAGTAATATTTACTCAGGATCTTCTTGTTCTTTTAATAGCAAAAGGGTAGATTGTCAAGAATAAGTATATTTAGTTGAAGGAAGGACTCTTTTATTACACAAAAGGAAAGATTATTTTATTATACAAATTCATCCATAATTTATTAAGTAGTTAGCCATGTTGGAACTTATATTCCCCACTTTTGGGGGTAGCTTGATATTTGCAAACAGTTTGTTTGTGCTTAGTAAATCCTTTCAAGCATAACAATAATTATAACTAATTAGGAATTATTTAGTGGTAAAGATCTAGTCTTAGACTCTTGTCCTACTGCATTCACTGAAAACTCTTTTCAAAGTTTGAACAAAGCCAATCAGCAAATAGAAGTGGCAATTTGATCCACAGTTTGACGGCTTTATAAAACTGGTCCTTAAGTTTTTTTTCCAACAGAAATACCTGTCTCATCCACTTGCAGAGTGGCATATGACTTTATAAATTGTAACCAAAATTAATTATGATAAAATTGAAATCAAAGAGCAAAGGTATATACAACTCATGCATCCCAGCACATCTCACACGAGGCAACTGTCTTCAGACTGTGGGGAACCTATGGTTTTCCTACAAGGGGAACTTACAGCTTTCTGCAAATGGAGCTTAGCTCTGAGTATGGGTGCTGAAAAAGCTAGCATCCTTAGCCACTCACACAAGAGTACCAGTCTATGACCTCCTAGGACCACTATGACGCACATAAACAGCAGACATGAGATGAAGTGGAAAAAGTCAGCCTTCTGTTAGCACAGACAAAGGTAGGAAACACCATAGACCAGTATACCTGTTCCTTCAGTATCCTGCCAATCTGTGGTCTACTGCTCTTGAGTAGACTACTCTCTGGTTTCATATTCTTCTGGGGACTTAGCATTAGATGTTTTTCCTGACAGATATCATTTAGAAAGTGGTTTTTGATTAAATTAAAAACTAGATTTGTATTTTCTGAAACTAAGGAGCATGAGTGATAATGGACTTAAAGTCACAGAGGCGGCCTATGTTACCATGAGACATTTGACAATTTTCTGGATGCTTCCAGCGCTTTATACAACTGTCAACACCTTATTTAATAGCTCTAGATACAGACTGCTTTCTGTTCTCACTCTCTGTGATATACCTAAAGACATGATTCACTTTAGCTCAAAAATCAAGCTGAAAAGCACTGGCTATTTTATATTCTGCTCGAAAGCTTAAGTGGCAGGGGCTAATAAGCAAGCCATCTGTCACAATTATGAAGGAAATTGGTTTCCTAGATTATCCTTTTTGTACTAGGTAGATTTACAAGGGAAAGTCACTCATTTTTGATATTAAGTAAAGATTTCATTCTCCACAGCTGATTACTCAGGTAGGAGACTGCTCAAGCTTAACGTTTCTGTCATTTAATGGGTGAGAGTGGTAATTTTCTGGTCAATTGCTAATGGCCTCTCTGACCTCCATAGAGGATACGGATGGTTTTTAACAGGACCTGAGCTACATATTCCAGTGCTGCTCAACTACAACCAGGAGGGCAGGGTCATCTTTTAAGGATGCTTTTGATTTAGAAAAGAGACAATTAGAACTAAGGATTCCTTTCCCCTCCCCATTTTGGAGAATCAGGTTACTGTCCTGAGAAACCTCTTCTGGCCATTATGAGCTGTGAATGTCATGTCTGAAGTGCTGGTACATTTGCACAAACTCTGCAGGGAGGAGCAGAAAAGAATGCTATGAACTACTGGAAATAACAAATAATGTGGGCTGTGTAGTTTTGGCCTGGGTGAAGACAATCATTCGAGGGATAGCAAATGAGACTGTTAGGCAAGAGTATAAAAAGTGTCTTGTGCAGGGTCCGACTTACAAAGAAGGTGAAAGAACTAGTGCATGTGAAGTTAGGACGCCAACATTTTAAAGGCACTCCAGGTGAGCTGAATGTGATGTCACTGTCGAGACCCATTTTATTCTTCTTTCCGGAGGTTCTCCTAGGTTACATGTTCTTCTTGGAGCAGATGTAGCCGAAGTTCAGGATAGCTGGTGAACCTTTGAAAATGAAGTGTGCTAGAAAGATCATCAGTTAAGAATAAATAGTAAAGTAGGAAGTTCCATTTATTTCCTCCAAAACAGAGGCAGTTGATTGTTGAGATCTTGTTAGGTATGAACAAAAGACAAAGTGGTATAAAAAAAGGGCCCCAGGAGGAAAGCATTAATGTTTCCTATACAAAATAAGTCAGGTGAAAATGACAAAAATCCCTAAAGACTTGGAGATATGGAAACCAGATTGTGATGACCTGAGAATGGATTGTAAATAATTGACAAACCACTTTCTCTTGGGTGGGGATTAAACCTTGAGCTCGAAGCTACTGGATTTTCCATCCCCAGATGAGATTTCCAGGGAATATGAAGAGAGCTAGTAGGAAAATGAAATCAATGGACATTTTGGAGAATACTCAAATCTGAACTATTTATGAAACTTTATATTGAGTTTAGCATGAGTATCTGCTTATAAATGTACAAGGAAATTAATAGCAGTGATGGCATCTATTTATCTATTTGTAACTATCATCTATCTATTATCTCTATTATTTATCTACCTATGTATATACCCATCTATCCATCTTCCACTACAAGTGTGTGATAATTTCTCTCTTCCTTTAAACATAATACCCTGCAGCATCTATAGTGTTTTCTATCTAAACATATGTAGCTGACCTTGAGGTAGGAGATCTGTAAATAGTCTCCCAGACAACTGAAGGATTCCCTTCTGCACTACTGTCATCTTCTAGGTAAAGTCCTTTGGGGAGATGTTAGCCTGTGAGCTGGAGGCAGCTGCTGCAGTTTCAGTGTGACCTAATTATATCCTCCAAAGGTTCGTTGGATGGAAGACTTGATCCCTACTGGGAAAATAC
The DNA here is from genome assembly GCA_001685075.1 of Bramus lutescens. Lineage (NCBI taxonomy): Eukaryota > Metazoa > Chordata > Mammalia > Rodentia > Cricetidae > Bramus > Bramus lutescens. The sequence continues at coordinate 6,374 of LOEQ01002197.1, read as the reverse complement.
TGAAAAATGTTGTGGAACCTTAAGAGATGGGGTCATGTAGGAGGCCCTTAATCACTGAGAGTGTGAGGAGAGTTCTCATTTGATCATCTTTCAGGAGACAGTTATAAAAGCCTGAGTCTGGCCTCACCCAACTCTATCAGCTTCATGGCTCCAAATGTGACCACCAATCCCTCATGGGCTTCTACCCTCCCTGCTGCCCAGTACAACTGCTCAACTGGAAGGAAACTGATGCAAGCACCATGGCTTTAAGTCCCCCAAATTGTGGACTAAATGGGCCTCTTTTAACCCGTGTCAGATATTCTTTGACAGCAGCCAAGCGCTTATTAACACAGAAGCTTTGGGTCCAGGCAACATGCCATTGAGGCTGATGCCCATGAACTCTTTAAGAAGAGATCTGAAAGTCAAGGAGGGCCAGAGATCAGCCAAGAAACTGTATGTTGTTCCATGCAATAGGATGAACGTTGAAAGACAGACAGGCGGGGAGGACTGACATTCTTTCAGAAGAAAACCAGCCATAAACATCATCTTCTTTGTGGAAATATTAACAAACAACCATAACTCCCTTAGCAACTCAACCATCATAGTAATAGACAATGAGAAAGCATGGAAAACCATTTTAAAAGGAGTTAGCACAAAAGATAGGCTCTTCAATGCAGACATAAGAGTGTATTGGGAAAATTAATGTTATTAGTAATTTCGTTTGGTTTGTTAATTTCCTGCTTTATAGGATATGTCTTTTCTGCATACTGAGAGGTGGCTACAGATATTAGTTTTAAATTATTTAATTATTCAGTGTTATTTACTTTGCTATTGCACAGTAATAAACAGCAAAGAATTAGTATGACAAGGATGGATTGCATGTGTTTTCCTAATTGTATCTCTTTAATCTTCATGGAGTTGAAATATGATTAAATGGTACTTCCACTAAATTAACAGGTACCATAAAGAGAATTGCTATCTCTGTCACTATTCACATTAGTCTAACTTTTCTTTGGATATTGCATTACAGAGTCATCAGAGACTATGTAAAGTGATTAAGTAAAAGTCTTCCACTCAAATCATCAAACAAGCTTCAAACTCTTTCCATGGCCATATAACCACTGATTATATATATGATTATATACATACATAATACATATATTTTATTATATACATATATAATACATATATTCAATTATATACATATATAATGCATATACATAATCAAGTGGTTATAAAATATGTCTCTTTTTTACAACCACTTGATTATATATATATATATATATTTCTACAGAGAAACCAACCACGAAGCTCACAGTTGCAGGCATACTATTCTGGTGACAAGTATTTACTAAGAACAGGAAGCTAGACGCTGGAGACATAGTTTGGTTTGCTACAACCTAGTTATGCTATCTAAAACCAGCACTTAAGACCTTCCTTAGAGGGTAAAGGGTAGTTGAAAATGCAGTTACCTAAAAAGCTCAACTGATCTCCATAGAAGCAAATTCACAGGTATTAAAAATTAAGTTTCCTCTCTTTGGTACTCAAAAGTTTACAAAAATTGATCTAGGATTTGAATGACCTTTAATATTTCATTCATCAGTTCATACAATAGTATAACCCAAGGATAGGGCTCGGCCACTCATGTTAATAAATTTGTTTGCATCTTGAAAATAGTCAAGCATCACATCAGAAAGGTATTTTTTCATAAAGAACTGCCTACGTTTAATTTCTTAATTATTATTTTAAAGATATAGGAGAAGAAGCACCTATTTGCCAGAGCCCACAGATGTGAGTCCTGTTCCACCTCGACTAAAGGGTAGAGTGTTTGAGCTTATTCTTACTCTCTCCAACTTGTTGACAACAGGTGCGGCTACAAACAAGCTATCCTGACCTAGGGTGTGGTTAATTAGTATTTTGAGTATAGAGGTGGATCCTCTCCACCTTGATCAAAGGTCAGAGAATTCAAGTCTATTCTTGCTCCAAGTTCCTCTAACCGTCCTCCAAGGTCCCTCACCGACGGACGTCCTATCTTGGTCTATTCCTTCTATCATGTTAATGAAGCCTGTTGCAGCCCCCTTCCCTTTTGAAATGAACTATATAAGCATGTGGAAAATAAACACAGGTGAATTCAGTATTCACCGAATTTCCCTCCTGGCACTGTTCTGTCTTTCTGTCTTTTACTTTTTCTCATATCTCTGTTCCTTTTCCTTAATAATTCTAATCCTCATGCTCCTACCCGGGAACATGTGAACTTCATCAAGGCTAATCCCTGATAGATGGCACCTCAGTGTGGTGCTTCATGAAAGATGATGCACAGTACCTTACGACACCTATTTATCAAAATAAAATGACATTTAGATTCCAAATGTACCTAACTAAAGAATTAAAAATGGACAAAGTCAACATAATGGTTTATGCCAGGAAGTGAGGTCAGTTTCTCATCTCCTGTATTAGTTAAATTAAAGGTTGCTGGAACAAAATACTTGAAATCAACTAAACTTAAGGAGGGGTTTATTTTGACTTCCAGTTTGAGGTTCAGTCCATTATGGTGGAGAAGTCATGGCAGCTGGAGTCTGAGGCAGCTGGTCATATGAGATCTGCAGCTATGCGAAAGAGAATGCCAGTGTTTAAATCACTTTCTCCATGTTATTTAGTCCAGTACCCCATCCACAGTTGAGGAGGGTCTTCCCACTTCAATTAACCAAGCCTAGAGACAGGTTCACAGGGATGCCCCATGCTAACCTAATGTAGATAATCCCTCAAAATTATACCCACAGGCCTGTCACACACATAAGTCTATATCTTATCAAATTTACAACCAAGATTAACCATCATGCCTCTAGGTTCATGTGCAGAGATGAACCGAGTGTCTAAGGGGCTTAAGTACAGACATTAATAGCAACAGGCTTACTGAGTTAAAAAATCAACATATTGGTTATAAATTAAGCTACTAAATGGCTCCTAGATCTAATAAAATTATTCAATTAATTTCAATGCAACATAGTACTAATGTAGTTTAAATTAACAGAAGGCAGAGGTGTGGAGTCCCGTCCCAATCGAAACATCTACAAAACAAGTCCACCATCTAAAGCCAAGGGATCACTGAGGAAGTAGGAGCAGAAAGATTGTAAGAGCCAGAGGACCAGGGGTGTGTTGTGAGATGGTGTCTCCTTGGTGGGCCAGAAGCTACACTCACAAAGCCTTACCACCATGACTGCCCAAACATGATCTTCACGAGGAAAACAATAGACAAACCAAAGCTACTGCAGAAAGACCAAGAGGGTCAACCCTACCTAAAGAGCAATAGACAAGTAGTGAGTTCTCTGAGTGAGAGAAACCGTCTTCTCCGGGGATGATTACCCAAATTGGGTATTTAATACTTGATGGCCATCCCTGAAAAATATATATATCAGGCTGTATTTAGGAATATGTATGCATATACATATAGGCATGTAACAGCAAGATCTGGAAAAAGCACAATCTGAATTTGAATTTGAAATAGTGAAAGAAAGTATTTAGGAGAGTTTGAAGGGAGGTCAGGGTAAGGGAAAATGATGTAATTATAATCTAAAAATAAAAGAAATAATTTAAAAATATCAGATTTTAATATAAAAATGTTCATTTTGAAAGTAATACAGCTATTATAGCAGTCTAACATACAGTAGTTTATAGAGTCATGCTACAGAATTACACATTTAAACATTTTCCTACCATAATGACACAGACTCTCATGCAGACCACACACACACACACACACACACACACACACACACACACTCTGCTATCTTCCTACCTTCCTTCCTTCTGGAGACATCTAACTTCATACTCTCTCTAGTATCCAGAATAACTCTTTCTTTTCATGATTTACACATTTAGTTCATCATTGTCCCTTTTCAAATGCTCCAGTAGAGCTTTTTACAATGAATTCATGAGCTTCAGAATGGCTTCTAAGCACTTGTTCTTCCATATATTGCTTTACCAGTCTTCTGTTCCAGACACCACAGCAACCCAGAGCTATGCTCTATGGACTCTTGCTTATGATTCTGAACTCAGCACCGGGTCACCAACTCCAAAATACCATCACTATCCATATTCCACCCTTACTAGTCGTTTGGTCTGTTCAGGCCCATTTACTCACCATGGTAACATATTCTTATATCAATAATTAATTTCCTATTATTCTGATTATTTTCCCAAATGGTTGGGATACCACATAGTAGCAATATTTATTTTAAAGACACCAATTGTCTTCAAAGGTAATAACTTTAAACGTTTTATAACAAAATACACACTCAGTTGGCAAATATGTTTTGAACATTGATCAAAATTGAAGGTATTGAGTCAGTGATGAAAAACTTATTTAAAACATAATGCTCCTATTTAGTAAAATATTTAGGTAACAGACCTTATGTTATATTGGACCTTGTTAAGGAGAGAGGACACATAATTTACTATCTAAGTTAGGACATTTTTGGATATAAGAAATACCACTGATAATGGGCACACACATATGCAAATATGAGGTTCTATGGATAAATAGTTATACAAGGAACATATAAATAAGAACAAACACACACATATAGTAATAGCAAGGCAGCATCTGTAATCAGAAAGTTCAGCTGAAATTACAGTAAGACAAAGTCTGTAAACTGATAATGCCCCATACAGTCTGGGAGGTGTGCCATGGTAGACACCTTCTCATAGACTGTCTCGGCTGCTTGTTTCCTGTTTCTCAGACCCTTTGTATATCATGCCTCCTTAAAATCAAGGCAAACTGAGTGACTTCCCTGTAACAAAGAAAATCCTGGGAGAGTGATGAGATATTACTTCTAAAACCGAACTGCAAAAGTCTATGGCGCTTGTGTGCTTAGCACGTTCTCATATTTATAGGCTTTAACATTGACCAAATGCCCATGTGGTCTGTAACTGAGTTCAGTCTACAGCCAACAATGAGTGAGAACCTCTAGGTCCAACAGCACACAATAAAAAGTCACTTGTGTATAGTGGGAAGCAGATACTTCATCTGAGCTTTGACACATAACCACAGCCAACGAGCTGTCCTGGGCTTGGATTTCTGACCACAAAAGCAGTGAGAAGAGGCAAGGGTATTGTTTGAGTTGCTAAGCTTTGGAATAAGTTATTACCCAGCAGTAGATACATACGATCACACCAGTGGAAAATAGTGAAAAGCAAAGGGAAGAGACCCAGAAAGGGATGGAGATGAATTTACACCAAGTTCCCCCAAAGGCCTCACTGAGATGGCTCCTTTGAGCAGAAATTTAACAGAAGGAATGAGCATAAGTGGAAGATACCTGTAAAGAGGATCCTCATAGGCTCGCATGGTAGAGATGTAACCCTAAAAAAGCAACAATTCCTCTGTGCCAACTCTTCCCTGTATGATTTACCTACATTTTCTCACAATAAAAGCAAAAATGCCAAAGGCAGCTCTCGGACTGCAGGACTGATCTTGTTCATAGGCCAGGACAATCAAGTTCAGCTCTTCCAAATCACATCACCAAGTGGGGATGCTTATTGTTTTTCTAGTCGCTATAGCCACCCACATAAGGTAGCCTGCAGATACAGCAAGCAGTAGTTCATGAATGGGTAATGGAACTGTGGCACACAGACACAATGCTATTTCAATCAGCCACCTTGAAAGAAAATATTTGCAAGAAAAACCATTTTCATAGGAATGCAGTTCCTTCTGAGGTCCTGAGCAAGTCCATGTCCTTGGTAGATGAGGCTCTAGAAAATTCTTTGGAGCTATAGACTTCAGTTTGCAGGTTAGAGATTCCTGTTACCTAGCTGGACACTGGTCAATGGCTGATAACAGGTTCTAGAGCACATTACATTCCAGGGCCTGATGTCTCCTTCCTCTACCTTTAAAACCACTGATAACTGGTCAGTACTCTTAGGATTCCAGTTTCTTCTGCCACATCTTTGATGAAGCATTTCTCTTTCCTTCTTCCATTTATGGACTCCAGTCTTAGATGTGGCAAATGTGAAGAATCCATGCTAACCCATTTAAATTAAGTTTCAGAGCAAGGGGCCCTGATCCTTTAACAGAAGATCCACCAGAGGGCTGAGTGTGTTCCTGACTGGCAGCAGAAGCCCCGGAAAAGGGAGCACAGACATTCCTCAACCCCCTTAATCTTTCTGGTCATTCTGCAGGGGCTTCTCTCCCTGGCTACTGCCTCTCTCTTCCTATCCCATCCTAGCTTGAGCCCAGGCACCCCTTCCTTTCTCTGGGGTCATAAGATCCGCAGCTCAGCCTGTTTTGGGGCTGGGACAGGGTGGTGAGTGCAACCGGGCTGGAGTTCCTTTGTTTCACTAAGGCAGCAGGCAGCAAGCTAGGCCTTTTGTCTGCAAGGTCCCTGGCCAGCAAGGGGCCC
>LOEQ01002196.1:169607-184835 GCA_001685075.1 Bramus lutescens | reverse complement strand
TTATTATTATTAAAAATTTCCACCTCCTGCCTCCCTCCCAATTCCCTCCCCCTCCCTCCATCCTCCCTCCCCAGTGAACGTGTTCCTTTAAAGTATAATCAGCCACAAAGACGGCCACAAAGCATAGGCCACAAGTGAACTCCCAAGAATTGCTAGTTTTCCTTTGTAAGGAAAACAAAACTTCCTATTTAGTGAACAATCCATAGTCTTGGACTTAACAAGGTAAAGATTAGCCCTAAAAGGCAAATTAGTTCTTCTTAGTCATTCTTGAGCTAATTTCTCTTAATAATAATTTTAAATGCTTTTATCCCCAATTTGGCATTACAGAATCAATGCTTCATAGACTTTTCATTTCCACTGAAGGATTTTTAGTAGGAACGGCCAGCAATGGTAACTCCTATTTCTTCTCTAGGACCACGGCAGCTTCAAGACACACATGTAGCAAGATGGACACTCACTGTGACTATAGAGGGCTGATTTTTTTTTTCAACTCCTTTATCTGAAGATCCAAAAGCTCTACAAGAAAAACATTCGTATACTCTTTCTACAGAAAAGGAAAAAAGCGGTGCTGAGTGGCCTAAAATATCAAACAGTGGGCATAAATCACTCATACCTCATCCCCTGTCTGCTGATGTAAAGCCCGTCGCCATGGCAACAGGCCTCAAAAATAGCAACCTATGAGAACCCTAGGTTTCCTGGAGCACATGGAAGTTTTAGTTTGGTACTGAGCCAAGTCTTGAAAAAAACAAATCTTTGACTAATACCTACATGCTATTTTTATCACTATTAAGATGTAATGTTTGAAATATAGAGTGAGGGGGGCTCATTTTTTCCCACTTAACAATGACAATCAAAGATAATGTAAGCTAACTCAGGGAGTGGGAGACACAAAAGGCTCCCTAACCACCCTCCAGAGTTTTATCTCTGCTCTGCCAAATATGCGTGGATAGTAACAAAATAATAGCGATAATCCATCCTTGTTTGAAGATTAGTATTGGATGGGCCAAAGCCTTTTAAATAAAATTTTCTTACAAGAATGAAATCCCCAGATTTCTCTAATTCTCAGAAGTTTATCTTAGATAGGAAGAAAAGTTGAGTAATGCTTAGTCTATAAATTTGATGTCTCTTGTGTCTTATTAGAAAACTTCTATAATACTCTGGGAAGTTCAAGAATCCAGTTTTAGGGCAACAAGGCATACTAGAGTGAGGAGAAGATCTGTGGCCAGGACTTGGAGAGTGTGATGGGATCCGAACCCATGAGGAACTGTGTTCTCTTCGTCCATTATTCCCATCCTCATTACGAAGCTCCAGCTTACCACACACTTGTTTCCTCAGTGAAGCCCTCCAGGTTTACAACATACAATCTGTCTTCATTATTCATGGATTCAGTGTGTGTTAAAAATTTATCAGTAACACCACTACCATCACTGTGGCCACCCACTACCACAGTCACCAAATCAATATTCACCATATTTTTGAGGAATACACAGAATAGTATGTTCTCAGCTGAGTAGGACACCCACTCCTAATGCAAAAAAGTATCATTTCAAGATCTATTAGAATGTCATGTGCTTTGCTACCTTTTATTTTTGTTAATCATTTTGCTGTTTAAAGCGACCCAAACATATTGTTGACCTGCTATTGAGACATACGCACAACTACTCTGGATGGACTTTACAAAGATAATAGAATTTATCAGTATCACTCAGATGCTAAGTACAGTGCTATTGGTCATGAGTTGAATATTAACAAATCAAAATTTTTATGCGATGAGGTTTAAATAGACACACAAGGGACTTGGGAGATGGCTCAGTGAAAACAGGATTTCAGTTCCCAGAACGCACATAAATGTCAGGCAGAAGTGGCAGCCAGAATATAATTAAGGTCAGCCCTTGGGAGGCAAAGACAGAGGATCTTGGGAGCAAATTGGCTAGCTAGACTTACCAAATTGGTGAGGTCTCATTTCAGCTAGAGATTCTGCCTTAATATATACATCAAAAGCCAAACAAGGAAGACACTGGACTTCAGCTTCTAGTCTCCATGTGCAACTACAGACATTTGGATATGCAGTGACTTACATGAGTACTCAGACACATTGAAAAACATGTGCACTCACATGTGAATGTGCTTATGCACATTACATAACAAAAATATAAATAGAAGTATGCTCAACAAGATTGTGTGTAAATTGCTGAGGAAGATGTTTTACCTAAAGGGTCAAAGGAACCTGGGTGCTTCGCTGTGACCTTCCAAGCTATGATGTGTAGGGGTTTTGTTTTGTTTTGCTTTGCTTTGCTTTGCTTTTGGTTTTTTGTTTTTACTTTATAGCAGTTCAAATTTCTTTTTTTAAAGGTGAAATTGATAAGGAGAAAGAGGAAGGGGCTTGATATAATGCTTAGACAGGGTCTTCTTCAGCTTCTAACATTGGGGGAGAAGGAACACAAAGGGGGTGGGGAGAATGGTTTCTAATAAGGACAAGGAAATCACTTCTAAAAGACCATGAGTTTCAGAAAAATCTGGAATTTCAAGATTTTTAGGTCCATTGAGAGGGACATCCCTATTTCAAGTTCAAGTCTCAGGGTCCCATTCCTCCTCAGGCAAAATCCTGAGTCTAGGGAAGCAGACTCCCAATGCTCACAAATCTCTCTGGAACTTTTCTGTCTACACTGCTATAGTTGAGTCTCAATATGCTGTTGAGACGTTCCTTCTGGCTTCCACACTTTACTTGTAGTGCATAATTTGGTCCCCTGAGCTATCTTTCTCTAATGCATCGATATCTGTGGAGGCCCAAAAATGTGAGCCTAATTCTGTCCTGACAGATGGTCAGGATGTGCAAACGTACTTCTGCTCCTTCTTTTGTGATATGAGATGACCTGGGGAGTGGCTGCCTTCAGGATACTTGGTCTAGGTTTGCTTCACTGCCTAAACAACAGAATGCTAACAACTTGATGCCTCAAACTGTTAAAGCATTAACTGTTCAAGTCGTCCTTTGTGTCATGCTGAAGAAGTCTTTTGTTGCCTTATTCCCCCTTTTGTCTTGGGGTATAAAAACATATGGGAAATTAAACACAGACAATTTCAGTATTCACTGGAATACCCTCCTGGTACACTCCTATGATTTCTGTTTTATTATTTTCACATGCATATTCATATTCTTTACTAATATGTCTAAATCCCCCACATCCCTACCCTGGCAAGAGGGTTTTTTGTAAAGGACTGTCCCCAACAAATGTCACTAAGTAAAAGTCATAAGATTCCAGTTTCCTCCAAAAGTATCTGTACCACCTCTGAAAAATCATGTGATATGACACCCATAGATCAGCCTTTCCATCCCAGTCCACCTAGTATAAAGCTCTGGCCACTGTGCCTCAGAGCACAACAGGACCCCCTATTTCTCTACCAGCCACCAGTGATGGAATTCTCTCTCATCCTTAGGGTCAACCGACTAGCAAGGGACACAACTCCAACTTGAGAATTCTATTTGTTTCTTTCCTCTGCCCCTCTTAGTAATACTCTAAAAAACTGAATAAAACACTAGAATCTGCCTCAAAGGTTCAATGTGGATGTTAACTTTGATGATATGTGTGAAGGTGGTGTGTTTAAGTAAACACAGACAGCATCCTATCGGTGCTGTCCTTCACAGACAATGGTTTCACCGAATGGGAAAATAAAACTCAAAGAGGCTTGAGACTCTTGGAAAAGGTCGCAGGGTTGATGACATAACCATCAGCCTTCACAAGTAAACCTTCAGCAATGTCCTCTCAGTGGGCACTTACTTTCCTTCCAAGGATCCTCACCAAAGCCAATGGGTTTTGTGACCTATGCCACAACAGTTAGACTAGAGATTTTTTTTCCCACATGTAACACTAGAAACCGCCTTTCTGGAGCCCTTCTCTCTACTAGGTGATTGGTGCTACCCTAAGTTGGTGATTTGAGCCTCCTCTAAGTTGTGCTAATTCCTGCTGTCAATGTATCTACACCCTGTAAAGTTCAACATTTAGGGGTTTTTGTACATTGTCTTCCTTGGTCAATATTTTACATTTTTAATTACTGGTTATTTTCTCTTATCATATCATGGGGGTTTTTATATTTAAGCACATACCGATGGATGTTAGCAGTGCTCTTGAAAGGGGTAATCTATATTTTTGGATGTATTCTTCTGTTTCCTTCATTTCTTTACATCTGGCTATTATGTCTATTGCTTGTCTCTTCAAGATCGTTCTAATCTATTTACCAAATCTACAGGCATTTTGTCTTTCAAAACTCTCTTCTCTCTAGCTTGAACCCAGCATATACTCCCTTTCCTTCTCTTTTTGGTGTTTTCAAAAACCTCAAAATACATTTATGTACTTTTTCAGCTTCATGAAGACTCACCCTTACGGAACTATATCAATAAACACCAGAGTAGGCTGTTTAAAAGGGAGGGAGCGCTGGTGCTTGCTTTTTGTTTCTTACATGTCTCTTGCTCTTCTGCATTCAGCCATGAGTTGTAGTAATACAAAAACCCTCACTTAAATCTCTGAAGACACTGGCATCATGCTCTTAGAATTCTCAGCCTCCAAAACTGTTGTGGGATATTAGTACACTGTATGAAGATGCATTTCTGTGATTGGTGCCGTATAAAGCTGAACACCTGGTAGCTAGCCAGGAGAAGAGAGATGAGATTTCCTGGGAGAGAAAGGAAGAGGAGAAACAATCTAGGTATGTAGGAGATACAGGGGAGATGCTGAAGAGGTCAGACAGACACTACAGAGCAGAGGTAACTGAGCCACGTGTCAGAACATAGATTAATAAAAGCAGGTTAAGTTATAAGAGCTAGTGGTACAAGCCTAAGCTAATGGCCAAGCTTTCATAACTAATAAGAAATCTCTGTGTCCTTATTTGGAGGCTGGCGATCCAAAGATCATCCAACAAGAAAACTTGCTACACAGAACTGTGAATAAAAGTAACTCTTATTCTTTATAAATTTCCTAGTCACATGAGTTCTATTAAAGTTACAGAAAATGGACTCAGGCACCTTCACTGGGCAAAGAACACTTCAGCAATAATTGAGAAGACATATTCACATCATCTAGAGGGAAATGGTGCAGACAGTAGTCACAGAAGAGGAACATAGTTTGCAAAATCAGGGACAAGAGGGAACATAGACGGACAGTCAGTGTAGGCTGTTTTGGATGACCAAGGCACATCATGAGTTTAAAAAGGAAATGTAGATTGTGACCAGACGACTAATGTGCTTGTAGATCATTAACACCGTATTAGTCTTTTCCTCAGTTCTAAAGGCAACAGAAAACATTTTAATCATTTTAGAGCAGTAGGAATGCATGCATTGTTCATTCTGACTTGAAGCCTACAGTATGGGGGATAAATTAGAGTCAGTCAATGTGACTAAACATTGATAAATTACAAACTTTAACTTATCCAGCATATAGGTTTCCGGCTTGAGCTATGGCAATGACAGTGCTACAGGGAACCTAATAGAGGTTTAGAAGAGGATTTGCAAGGAAGAATGTGCAGAAGCTGATGAGACTCAGTCACAGGAGCAAGATGGGGCTGACTCCCTGGAAAATGCGACATTTAGGACAGCAAGCGATTCTATGCAAACAGATGATCAGCACAAACGGATATATAGTGATGTGTGCAACCACAGTACAATGTTTTTCATTTTTCAAAGAGAGTTACTTTAAAAATAATAGTTGCTCTTTTCTAGAATTAGAAAATACCTGATGTGTTCATAAACTCAGTTCCAATGCTGTAAAAGATATAATATATTACATCTCTGATCCTGGATCACATCCTGGAACTTTATCTTATTTTCCAAAGTCAATTATTAAGCTAGAATTTCAGTGGCCACCAACTATGGACTTCCCAAACCTGCTCTCCAGCTACTTGTCCACTATGCTGAGACTATAGCTTCTCGGTTCTCAACGCTAGCTTCTCAACACCATCTCCCATTTTCTTCTCTTGTTGAAAATTCCCTGTGCCCAGCACCTGCTGGGCCACTCTTCCCGTCAAGGGCTCGTATTATTTCTGATTCCGTTCCTTCCTGAAGCCCACGTCCTATCTCAGCTAACTGATCATTTCCAGATGAAACCTGGATTTGATTAATGGCGTCCCTCTGTTTACTTAAGTTTACAACCCCTTTGTTATCTTGAACTCCCTTCTCTCCCATAATCAGTGACTCAGTCTCTGGGTTACCCTTTCTGTGTGTCAGTATTGAGATGCCCTGTACTCTGTGGTGGTCATGTCTTCTGTGTATCAGTACTGAGCTCCTCTGTGCTCGTGGCCCAGAGAACAACAGCATCCCCTGATTTCATGAAGGTAAGCATGACTATTTGATTTTTCTTGGGTTAATAATATGGTAGCAAAAATTATCTTCAGGATAGTATGATTGCTGCTACCTGGCTTTCCAGCTCATAATTCTTCTAACACACTGATCATAAAAATATTTGCTGGTATAGGTAAGACATATAATCAAAGCATCCCTTAATTCAGAACAAACACATAGGCATAATTGTTCATATGATTTGCCTAATCCTGCCATGACCTTTACATGAGTAAGAAATTAATTTATTTAGTCATAATTTTTTAATAAAGCATAACTTGGTTTATTCTGACTGACATAGTCACCAAGTTTTACATAATTGGATATATATAACTATATTGATTATGCCTTTTATTCATGCCAGAAAAATTGTAAAGAATTCCAGACATAAAAGTAAAGAATTAATTAAACGAATGATGACAAAATAGACTAATGACAGCCTTGTAAGTTCATTGAAAGATATTTAAGATATACTGTTAAGAAAGGGGAAACAGGGAAGCAGGTAGGCTACATTTCAATGGATCTTACCTCTGTCTTTCTTCTTCAGGATCCAATCCCCTCTGTCTTTGTTAGGGTTTCTTCTTGCTTGAAGAGACACCATGACCACAGCAACTCTTATAAAGGAAAACATTTAATTGATGTGACAGCTTACAATTTCAGGGGTTTGGTTCAGTATCATCATTGCAGGGAGCATGGCAGCTGGGAACATGGCGGCATGCAGGTAGACACAGTGCTGGAGAAGGAGCTGAAATTCCTACATCTTGACTCACAGACAACAGGAAGTGGTCTGAGATACTGGGTATGGCTTGAACATATATGAGACTTCAAAGCCCGATTCCACAGTGACAAATGTCCTCCAACAAATCCATACCTATTCCAACAAAGCCATGCCTCCCAATAGTGCCATTTCCTATGAGCTTATGGGGGCCAATTACAATCAAATTACCATACTCTCCTTATCTCCCTCCTCCCAGCTCATTGGTTGATCCAAGCCCCTAACCCCAGCAAGAATTTCTCATGAAGCACAGGTCAGTCCTGCCAGGGAAGCAAACAGGCTAAGAACCAATCTGCACTTCTTCATCCCTCTAGATCCAGTCCTCCAGGCTCATCCCTAGCTCAACAGCAGATCTTCTGGGGTGTCTTCTCCCCATGACAAGAAGATTAAATGAACATATCCTGCTGAGAAACTGTTTTCCTTTTTCCTATGAACCCTTTGTCAAACTCACAGCCTATTCCCATACCAAAGTGTCAGCCCCCCAATACCCAGAAACACATTTTACCTGGAAACTGCAGTGCTCACACCTAGCAGACTCAGAAAATTTCCTGCCAAACAACACACAGCCACCAAACTCCTCTTAAAAATCAGAGAGGAAACAAAAAGGAACAAAACATCCACCAGGGAACTCCTACAGTTGATAAACACTTTCATCAAAGAGGCTGGATACAAATTTAACTTAAATTCAGTAGCCCTCCTTATATACAAACAGCAAGCAGACTGAGAATAAAATCAGGGAAATAACACCTTTCACAACAGCCTCAAATAATACATCTTTAGGTAACTCTAACCATGCAAATGAAAGACTTGTATGATAAAAATTTTCATTAGCCGATATACATAAAGTTAATCAAGGTGTGACAATTAATATTGACTGTTTGACAGGATCTAAAGTTACATAGGAGATAATCCTTTGAGCATACATTCAAGGGAGCTTTAGATTAGGTTAGTGGAGGTGGGGAAACACACTTAACAGTGGGTAGTACCAGTCCATAAGTTGGGGTCCCAGATTGGGGGAAAAAAAAGCGAGCACTGGCATTCATCACCCTCTGGTTGACTGTGAATATCATGTGACCAGCTGTCTCAACTCCTTCCACCATGGCTTCCTTACCATGATAGACTACATCCTCAAACAGAGCCAAAATAAATCCTTTCCCACTTAAGTTTCTCTCTTCGTAACTGTTCTATTGCTATAAAGAGACATCATGGCCAAGGCAACTTATGAACAAAAAGGTAATTTAATCAGGAGCTTGCTGACAGTTTCAGAGGGTTAGTCCTTACCATCATAGCAAGAAGCATGGCATTTCGAAACCTCAAAATTCACTGCCTCCTCTAACAAGGACATACCTCTTAATGCTTGCTAAGTAGTTCACTAATTGGGAACTAAACATTCAAATACAAAAGCCTGGGGGAGGGGCATTCCTATTCAAAACACTGCAATAGCCTTTGTCATATAACTGACTACAGAAACAAGAGAAGCAACTGATACACAAAGTGTTCAACCATAGATGAACAGACAGTGAAATTGTGGCATGTAACACAAGAAAATATATTTCAATGTGTAAATAAAATGAAATCCTTTTATTTGCATCAATGTGGAAGTGTGTGTTTACTGAAATAAGCTAAGCACAAAAATTCAAATACCGTATGTTCTCACATATGTGCAGAACTTTATTTTAAAGTTGATTTTTGTAGAGAGAAAACCAAAAGTCAGTAGAAGTTAGGTAGGGGGAAAGAAGGAAGGAGTAGAAGCTGGGTGACAGGCATCAAAATGGTGTTATGTGTAGAATCAGTTCTAGTGTTACAACACAGTAGACTAACTATAGTTCACAACTGGGGCTGAGGAGAAGCTTCAGTCAGGAAATTTTCTGACATGCAAGCTTGGGTTTGAGCTCTCGCATCCATGCAAAAAGTGGGTGTGGCGCCGTGTGCTTGTAATACTAATGCTGGGGAGATGGAAACGTGAGGATTCCTGAGGCTCTGGCCAGTCAGCCCAGTCAAACAGGTGATCCAAAGAACCTGTTGAGAAACCAGAAACTCTGGATTAAGAAGCAAGATGAACAGCTTCAAGGGCAGCAAACAAGCTCTGGCTTCCACACTGATGAGAATACATAAGCATGCTTACCCACATACATGTGCACACACACACACATGTACATGCACACAAAACAACAGAGAGAGAAATGTAAAGGTTCCCATCACAGTAAATGATAATTCCAATGACTTGATCATTACAAATGACATACATATATCAATTTAGCACATGGCCGTTGATAATATGTTAGTTCTTATATGTCACTAACATGTGTCTCTGTCTTTTTTGGAAGTTCTGTTTATGAGGATTTCAATTGACTTTTAAAAACAGAAAATTACATAACATTTTTAATATGAAATTTGCATCTTGCTCTCCTTTCTATGTCAACGTTCAAGAATTAACATATCTCCCAGACATAAGAAATAAAACTAAATTCAAACATAATGTAAGAATGTACAAGATTTGGCTCATCTTTCCCCTTTTTCATTTGTTTAAATATATATGTTCACAGCAAAAAAAAATGGACACGATATTACACTATTTCCACACCTGAATTCTGAACACCTAAACTTGCTCTGCTGATATATTATAGCCAATGCATTCAGTGCCACCTTAGCTGTTTGGTTGGTCTTACGGAACATTATTCTTTGCTAGACTTTGTGAATTAGATGTACTCCATGCTTGCTTTTAGCATCTGATATTGCAATGTGATTGGTTAACATTTTCACCAAGGAATGAACAATTCTGACAACGGAAGAATTCACTGCATGGCTGATAGTTCAGGGGCCAAAGGTAATTTTTCAATGTAAAATTTTAACAAATATTTCTCTAGCATAATAGTTTCATTTTAACTCTGTATATTTGCTGAGTTTATGGTGGAGTTTGATTAAAAATAAACAGTCTCAATTACTGTGACTTTAGAATGCAGGAACAATGAATGTCATTTTAAATGCTCCATCAACAATGGCATTTTCAGGAGTTCAATCATATATGCAAGGAGACATTTCTTAATGTCTAAGAATTATGTTGTTTGCTACTCTGACATGGTGATATTTTTGTCTGTGATCTAACAAGTAAAGTTTTCCTGAAGATCAGAGTGTGGAGGTAAGTCACTAGTCACCACAGGTAGTGGTGGTGCACACTTTTAATACGAGCAAAGGCAGATGGATCTCTGAGTTCAAGGCCACCCTGAGGTACACAAGATTGATCCAGTCTGAAAAAGAAATAGAGCCAAGTGGTGGTATCTCACACCTTTAGTCCCAATACTTGGGAGTCACACACCTTTAATCCCGGCACAAGGGAGAGGAAGACAGGAAAGGATATGGCTGAGCGGAGAGAGGAATATAAGGCGGGAGGAGACAGGAGCTCACGGCATTTTGTCTGAGGATTCATAGAGACAGGATCTTGCCCCCTCCAGTCTAAGGATTCAGTAGAGGTAAAAAGTCTCTCTAGTGGCTAGTTCCTTTACTTCTCTGGTATTTCAGCATTTACCCTGATATCTGACTCTGGGTTTTTATTATTAAGACCAGTTAGAATTCGTGCTACATTCTGATTTACCTATTGCCCATCTTTTAAATTACTAGATAAATGGTAACACATTTCTTGGATAAATTATAAAATTACTTTAGCTATACAATGCCATATTCAACACCTTTGCTGGGAATCCAATTTTCACTATCTTTTTTTCTTCAAATGATGCATTCTTTACCTATATCATCATTCCTTTATAATCATGTTGTCCCTTAACTATAAGACATGCTTTCATAAGTTATTTTTTTAATTTAATGATATCTCCAGTCTTCTAGGGGAAAAATCCATAAGTTGTTATTCCTCAAATGTCCTTGGGAAGACTTATTGAGGATTAAGAGTTCTCTGTGGGTTTTGTTTTGCTTTTGGTTTTTTTGTTGTTGTTGTTGTTGTCTTTTGGGTTTTTTTCTTTCCTAAGAAAAATCCTGTTTTGACTTTGGTGTTATGATAGTACATTTAGAAGACAACATGGACTTTTTGCTCTTGTGACTACATACTACTACTCAGCCCTGATGCCTATGCAGCTGACTGTTTTCATGACTGTGCTGCCAACAGGGCTCACTGACTCACCACTATCTAATGAGAAGAAACTGGGATGGACTGAATACTTAGGTGATGAGACCATGGCACATGAAGACAAGGTGATATCACGGAAGTCTGTTCAGAGATTTCCTTGTACTCCAACTCTTTTTAAGATGGTAAAAGTGAGTCATCATACAATATATTACAGGCAGCCAGACTCAAATGACCCAATGCTATAAAAATAAGTTTTCATAAGTAGCAATTTCCTTTCAACAAAGCATCATCTATCACACTAAATTAATGTCTCTAATTTCTATTTTATTTGTTTTATAGTTTCCTCCATTTATTTTAATTTTATTGTCATGTAAGAACTAAAGGCCCTGGGAATTTAAGACTAGTGTAATGCTTATGTATATTTAGATAATATTTTAATAAAAGAAAATTGTTAAAATTGAGCAGTCTTCAGAAAAATGTTTGAAAAGCTATTAGAAAGCCTTCTAATTTCTGTGTCTATAGATGTTTGCATCTTAATTTGAATGGAATCTTCACATTTATTTTGTAATGCCTTGTATTGAACTATTTAATTTGTATTGATTGACACTGGAAAAGCTGCCTTTATTATCAAATCTATTTTTCCTGTTGTTTATTGTATGTGAAACATCATTCTAATTAATTTTATGTACTAGATTGTTCACTCATCATACTGATCTTTTCAAGTATGTTATTCCCAACATTAGATTAAGAAAGAGATACATAGGGTGATTTTAATTTTTCAGTACTACATTTCTTAGGTCGTCCAACATTGAACAAGCAATAGAAGAAGCTTTTGACCCTAGGTATTTTGGCTTCTGGGTCCAATGTTTCTCTTCTGAATTACATACCTCTGTAATAATAATTTACATGTTGTACCTTAAAGGATTGTGTGAGAGTCAAAGTTACATTCTGAGTTTTAATTACTATGTCTTAAAGATCCATGAAACAAAAATGCCTCTGATTTGCAAGTCCCTTGCCCAAGGACAGAGAGTTCCTGAAATGCTAGAGGCTGTTGTTTATGGAAGATAACAAGCCACATGTTTTCATTCCCCTAAACAAATCATTTGACCCATATGCACCGGGAGTTCTTGATCACATGTAGGCAGTAGGTATGTAGACAGGAAGTATGTCAAGATGTATATGCTCCCCTGATTGGACCTGATGGAAAATGCAATGAATTATGGGTTCTCCTTCTTTAAACCTTGCAAAAGTTAATTTGAGGCCAATTCCGGGGAACCTGGCTACGGACCTGGGCAGAGCCCATCTACCAAGCCAGTATTTAATTAAAACTTGCTTGAAATTTAACTTTAAACTAGTAGTAGTCTTATCCTCAACCAATGGAATCAACAATTGGAGCCAAGGGGTGCCACAAGTCACACCAAGTGACAGAGCTCACCTGAGGAGTTTATTGGGGGATGAGGATGCAGGGGCAGCCACTGAGCAAGAGGGGAAGGAAGGAAGAGAGAGGAGGGAGAGAATGTGATTGCTTTTTATAAGGGGATATAGCGCATTCGCGTAAGGAGATTGCCCAACTGTGGCTGCCGTAGCNNNNCACTGTCACAGGCTGATAATGAAGTGTCCTGCTGTCGCTTGGTCCCTCCCTGAAGGCAGTCTGAGGTAAATGCCTGAATGCTAACACATATCTTATATGAACTTTGCTCACCTGAACTTATTCAGATACTGAAAATAAGGTCATCAAAATTCTCTTTAAGGGAATGGAACACATTTGATGGTCCCTTTAAAAGTTCCATTGACCTTACTTTCCAGGAATAAACTGTCTTCACCTCTCTAAACTTCAACTTCAAAAATTGTTCCCTGCGAGTAAAGTGCTGCTTATTTTTTAAATGCCTGCTTATGGAGTGCTTCTTGCTTCAACAATGACTTCCCACAGTGACCTGGGATTATGCCCAAACCACTCTGCTGATAAAGAACTTCAGAGGTAAAAAGAATTCAGAGTCAATTTTATATAATTTTTTAAGTAGGACAGGGGTAAAGAGTACATACTCTATGTATTAAACACTTGGGAAGGTATAGGCTTTAATATGTCCCTCAGGTGTCGAGGGATTTAGAGGGACACATTCAGGGTCATTGAAGAGGAGGTCTGCAGAACTGTAGAGGTAATGTGTCTGCCACGCTTTTCAGAACTACAGGAGAAAAGGCAAGCCATACAAGTTGGACCATCTACAGAGAGTTTAATGGGAAAACTGCAAAGAAACAGGCGAGGTCACAGGGAAGGTGTAGACCTAGTTGTAGGAGAGGACATTACACTCTCAGTCTGAAGATGGGAGATTCTTATAGAGAACTACCTGACTGAAACCACAAATTTTGGTGGAATGAAATACCAGTTTTATGAGCACATGTGTACACACAGATACACACAAACACACACACACAAACTAAACTAATCTGATTTCGTTAATTTGGATATTCTCTCTCTACCTTTAAGTTACTTTTGCTAAGTATCTAGCTTATTGATTTCATCAAAGAACCAGCTCTGTTTTATTGATTCTTTATATTGTTTTATTTATTTTATTTATTTTAGGCCTCAGTTTGATTATTTCTTGCTATCTATGCCTCTTGGGTATGGCTACTTCTTCTTCTTTTTTCTTTTCTTTTCTTTTCTTTTTTTTTAGAGCATGTTCTGGAACTAGCTCCTGTAGACCAGGCTGGCCTTGAACTCACAGAGATCTGCCTGCCTCTGCCTCCCGAATGCTGGCATTAAAGGTGTGTGCCACCACTACTTCTTTTTTTTTCTAGAGCTTTCAGGTATGCTGTGAAGTTGCTGGCATGAGATCTCTCTAACGTTTTATGTAGGCACTTAGCACTATGAACATTCCTCTTAGGGCCACTATCATGGTGTCCCATAAGTCCGGGTGTGATATGTACTCATTGTCATTGAATCCTAGAAAGTCTTTCATTTCTGTAGGTCTGTCTTGACCTGTTCTTTATTCATTAGGGAGTTGTTCAGTTTCCATGAGATTGTAAGCTTTCTGTTGTTTCTGTTGTTGATATATCTGGATTTAATCCATGGTGGTCAGATAAGATGCAGGGAGTTAATTCAATTGTTTTTGTATCTACTAAGATTTGCTTGTGTATGAGTATGTGGTCAGTTTTGGAGAAAATTCTGTGAGGTGCAGAGAAGGTATACTCCTTTGTGTTATGGTGAAATGTTCTGTAAATATCTGTCAGGTCCATTTGGTATATAACCTTTATTAGCTCCGGTATTTCTCTGTTCAGTTGTCTGGATGACCTGTCTGTTGGCAAAAGTGAAATATTGAACTTCCCCATATCACTGTGATGGTCATTATGTGATTTAAGCTATAGTAGTGTTTCTTTTACAAATTGGAGTGCCCTTGTGCTTGGGGGCATAGATGTTAAGAACTGAAATATCATCTTGGTGGATTTTTTCCTTTCATGAGTATGTAGTGTCCTTCCATATCTCTTTTGATTAGTATAGGTTTAAAGTCTATTCTGTTAGACATTAAAATGGATACACCAGTTTGCTTCTTGGGTCCATTTGTTTGGAATAACTTTTCCAACCCTTTACCTAAGATGATGTCTATCCTTGATGTTGAGGTATCTTTCTTGGATGGAGCAGAAGGATGCATTTTGCTTTCAAATCCATTCTTTTAGTCTATGTCTTTTTACTAGGAAATTGATACCACTGGTGTTGAGAGATATCAATGAGCAATGATTGCAAATTCCTTGTAGACAAGCTTTCTCATTGGGAGTGTCAGCTTCCCATAATGACACAGAGACTTATTATTAATTATGAAGCTTGGCCGATAGCTTAGCCTTGCTCCTAACTAGCTCTTATAATTTAAATTAACCTGTATCTTCTAATCTACTTCTTGACTTGGTTATTTTCACCTTATAATGCCCATGCAGCTTGCTCTGCATCCCTGGCATCTTCTGTGCCTGAAAATCTAGCTATTGGCCATTTGGCATTTTTTAAAATATTTATTTATTTATTTATTTATTTGTTATGTATACAATATTCTGTCTGTGTGT
>LOEQ01002196.1:138560-149725 GCA_001685075.1 Bramus lutescens | reverse complement strand
CACAACCATCTGAAATGAGATCTGATGCCCTCTTCTGGCCTGCAGGCAGAAACATAGACAGAATATTGTATACATAATAAATATTTTTTAAAAAGAGAGATGAAGTTAAAACAAAGATAGTGCAGCACACCACGCCTGTCTGCTCTCTATGCACCGCCATACAGTTCGTGAATCGGGCAAGGGGCTGGAGATTGAAACACACAGAGACTCACAGACAGAGAGACACAGGTCATCTTTGATGCCAGAATGCCCCAAGAATGCCCCCTTTATTGTGTTCAGGGGCAGCTTATATAGAGAAAACCACGCCCCAGCCAAACACACCAGAAACCACTCCCCTGCCATCAGGAACTCCTGAGGGGCTCGGTGCTCAGAGCAGCTGTAGGCACTCAGAGCAGAGGAAAACAAGTTGTTTACAAGAAATTCAGGATCTGGGGGCTCACTGCTCCCAACAGATAGAGAGGTTGATGGGGCGCTGCCAACAGAGTAGGCAAAGAAGAAAAGAATCCAAACAATAGAGCCCTAGAATTTTGGGGTTATAAAACCGAACAGATTAGGAGTATGGAAGTAAGTAGAAATAAATTTTGACTCTTACTCTTCACAGCCTGTAAAATCCCACCCCTTGAATGTGAGCAGGGCTTGTCACTTGCCTCTACTCAATATAAAAATTTTTGTATGCCATTAAGGTTTAAATATACACTTTTGTAAGTGCAAAGGAACACTATTTGGGCAAAGAGTCTGGTAGCAAGTTCTAAAAATGCGAGATGTGAGACCACTAGCTTCTCTTTAAATCAGAGGTTTTCCTTGGACATTATACTAAAAAACATTCCATGTTAATCACCATCTAATGTAAATAGAAGCTTACTAAATGAGGGCTGAGAGATTCTTTGCTCTGTGGGTACAAAAATAAGTTATTAGACATTGGTTTAAGGCTGTGTTCATTAAACAGCACAATAATAAGTCCTTGCCAAGGGTATAGGACCTGTCAAGCCATAGGTTTTTTTAGCCTAATAGTGGTGCCAAGCATGGGTTTCATCTTGTGGAATGGGATCTAAGTTCAATCAGAAAGTGACTAGCTGTCCCGATGTTGTTCATGTCACAACTACACCCATGGCACATACGACACCAGTCGTTATTGGAGCTCACAGCACTCACAAGGATAGTTGATGATACTTTTCTCCTCCCATAGCGTGCATGGCACCTTCCGGCACTTTGAAAGCTAGATGCATACCAGCTTGACTTCTTCATGTTCTGTGGCTCACATCCATGGTATCTTCTGTCTAACATCTCAGACTCAGAAGATATGATGAGCTGCAGTGCCTTTGCTGAATATGCAATATTATCTGCTTTTAGAGAAATGTAGTGGTATAATTAGGAACATAATGAGGTAATTAAGGCAAACCAAAGACTTTAAATATTTTCCTACCATCATTCTCCCTTATTTGAGAATCGACTTAGTGTATCTTTGTACTGTATTACATTAAAAGGTTTGACTTTTAAATGCTGTGTGAGTTTCTGAATTGAGTTTCATAAAATAATAGTTAATATAATATTGGCTTGGGTTTAAGACAGAATTTTCATCAGTTTCTAAAAGGGTCCTAAATATATTTCTGCCACTTCGTATTATGTATTTATGTGAAAGGTCCTCTTAGCTTTGAGGATTACAAAACCAAGATATCCATCCTGAAAAGCACGAGGATTCCCTATGTTCTACAGCATCCAATGTGGGGTTACAATTTAATGTTTTATATGAAAATAAGTGCATCCATCTCATTAGTACGCAAATTTTCTTTAAAATTGTCTAAGTGGCAAAATTGTATGTATAACACAGAATTTTTCTAAAGGTACATGTACTTATATTTGATTTTCAAAGAGAGCCAGATTATCTGTGTTCTGAAACAAAACTAAAAATAGTGTAAGAGTAGAGAAGCCAAGCTAAAGCTTGTGTGCAAATATGTGAAGAAAAGGCAGAAAAGCTTAACTCATCCATGATTTTTTTATCATTTTGAGGGAAATGCTATTCACATATTACAAAATGCACCATTCAGCTGATTATCGTTTATGAAACTTAAAGTTCTCGACTCAGAAAATTGAAGACTCTTCATATTCATCTGTTGCCGTTTTAAGGATTTAAGATTTGTGGATTAAAATGATGAATAAAACGTGATATTGCCGGGCAGTGGTGGCGCATGCCACTAATCCCAGCACTCGAGAGGCAGAAGAAGGTGAATCTCTGTGAGTTTGAGGCCAGCCTGGTCTACAGAGCAAGTTCCAGGACAGCTAGAGCTAAACAGTGAAACCCTGACCTGAACAAATAAAAAGCTGATATTATATTCCTAAGCCTCAATAAAAATCCACTGGAAAATATAACAGAAAATATTCATATATATGTATGCTTTAAAAGAAACATGTTAAATGAAGTGATAGAAATAAAATAGGAGACCCATAGTGTGTGATTTGTAAGAATAATACAGAAGAAGGAATGTGGTCATATTAAGGGATGTTCAGTATGTTCTCCATAGAAAGTTCATGAGCAGGGACTTATAAAAACATTGTAATTAGAGAAACCGATTCTGAAATTAATTTAATGAAATCCATTTAGTCTTTAAAAAAAACACAGAAAATGGGGTGCAAAGACATAGAGCCCTTAAGCGTATATATGTCCAGAGTCTCTATCGTAGGAATTCTTATACCATTCGTGGATCTTCTGAACGTCACCCACCACACCTCAGAGACCTCACCACTATACCATTACCTCCAGGGTTAACAATCCGACATACGAATATTGGTAGAAAGAAACCATGGCAGGGACACAAATTCTATGCTGTTTTTGAAACTTTTAACTATATATGCCTGGTATGTGTTTGTGTGTGAGTGTGTGTGTGTGTGTTTGTGTGTGAGTGTGTGAGTGTGTTTGTGTGTGTGTTTGTGTGTGACTGTGTGAGTGTGTTGTGTGTTTGTGTGTGAGTGTGTGTGTGAGTGTGTGTGTTTGTGTGTGAGTGTGTGCGTGTATGTATGTGTGTGTGTGTGTATATATATATAACCTGAATATAGAAACCTACAATTAAATGATCTGCCTCGGGGAGACCTCCATCTCCTGACAGGGTGGATGGAGACACGGCAGTGCTCATGACTTGGTTGTTCAGATCCATGTCTGCGATGGCTCATACTCCAATTTTGCAAGTTTCGTTTTTTATTATTTTTTAAAATTATAATTATATCATTTCCTCTTTCCCTTTCCTCCCTCCAAGCCCTTCGATAAACCCCTCCTTGTTGTTTTTAAAATTCATGGTCTCTTTATTTGCTAGTGCCTGTTATATATACATGTGTGCATTCCTAAATCATAAATATGGTCTGTTCAGTCTGTATGACATTACTCGTGTGTGTGTTTTCAGTGTGTAGCACTTTCACAATAATTTATTTTTCTCTTTTGCCAGATGAATATACCAAGTCACAAATTAAAAACTATCTTAAATGGTTGTTATGATGGTTATATACCATGATATTTCTAATATTTCCATATTTCTATGGAACCACAAAGATAATTACACATCCACGTTTATTGCTGCTCTCTTCATAATAGCAAGGAAATAAAATGGATAATGGATCATGAAAATGAAGTTCGTTGAGGTAATGGATCATTCATCCATAAAGAAAAAGACCTGGTCAAAAGTCTGTGGCTGAGAATGTCATAGTCTCTAGTAACAAAACTACTTACTGTTGTTTCCCTAAATGGACATGATGTGTCTGTCAAATAGCCTTCTAAATAACTGTTTATGGCTCTAAATTAGTATTGCTGTCAGCTTTGATCAGAGAAGCTTAAACAATAATAAGTGGTGATTATAGAGACTCATAATCGGTCAAAGCACGGAGACTAAGTGACTGTCGAATGCCCAGATGTAAGTGAGACATCTATGACACCCCTACCAAGGGCTCTGGAAATGTCTCAAAAGGGGCAGAAATACTGTAGGACCCGGAGGAATGTGGTGGGCGGTGTACAGAAGAGAGACTTCCAGGAACAGCATGGCTACTGAACTCTTGAACTCACGGCAGTTGTAATTAACTGCCTAAGATCTCTATAAGATTGTGTTCATCACAGAGGACAAAAATAAAAGACCAGGGAGTACTCAGCCCTAAATGGAACATTCACATCCCATCCCTTCCCTCAAGGCTCAGAGANCTCATAATCGGTCAAAGCACGGAGACTAAGTGACTGTCGAATGCCCAGATGTAAGTGAGACATCTATGACACCCCTACCAAGGGCTCTGGAAATGTCTCAAAAGGGGCAGAAATACTGTAGGACCCGGAGGAATGTGGTGGGCGGTGTACAGAAGAGAGACTTCCAGGAACAGCATGGCTACTGAACTCTTGAACTCACGGCAGTTGTAATTAACTGCCTAAGATCTCTATAAGATTGTGTTCATCACAGAGGACAAAAATAAAAGACCAGGGAGTACTCAGCCCTAAATGGAACATTCACATCCCATCCCTTCCCTCAAGGCTCAGAGATCTATGCAAAGGAGGGCCTGAAGAGACTGTAAGAGCCTGGGGTAGTTGTTGACATTGAGGAAGTTGTTTTCCAGACACAGGAAGGCAATGACACACAAATTCACAGTTACTGGGACAGCATGCAAAAGTCCCAAACAACTTCCAGTCAGACAAAACGTCCCAGCGTAGAGGTGGGAAGGTAGCAACAGAATCACACCACTAACCGAGCAGCTATTGGCATTTGATAGCTGTTGTATGCCGATGTGTCCCCTGATAAGCTGGCCATATGCCAGAGCAGACTCTGTTCCCAAGAAAAGCTGAACAACATAAGCTGGACCTGTGCAGGAAAAAAGAAAAATTAATCTCAAAGTTGGTTGCAAGGGGGGAGAATGATAGGGAGAGTGGTAACAGAAGGAGTTGGTGAAGGGAGGTAAAAATAAATAAATCAAAAAGGTTAGTGGGTCCATCAACACCCTATTCTGGAAGGAGAGGGTCTCGTGGGTCCTCAGCCCTCTCAGAGGGATTATGTATTGTTTATGATGGATGGGAGAAGGGGAGAAAGTTTCTTCAGTGGCATGGCTATTGTTACGGCATGCATGCTCCTATTAACAAAATTCTATTCATCTTCCTGTGAAGCTGGAAAGATGACTCGGTGATTAGAGTCACTGGCCCTTCCAGAGGACCAAGGTTCAAGTCCCAGTACCCACACAGCAACTCACACCAATTTGTAACTCCAGTCTCAGGGAATCTGACACCTTCATCTGTGCTTCGTGGGCACCTGGCACGTACATGGTGCACAGACATACTTACAGGCAACTCACCTAAATGCATCCGAAATATAAAACAAAACACGTCATCTTTTAAAATGCCTGTGTTGCAAGCGACCCTAATGAAAGTCACTGGATCAGCAAAATAAATGAAAATAAAAAGAAGGGAGAGTAGAAGAGCTTAGTTGGCAAGAGGGAGGGCATTGGTGGGAGTGAGGAAGGAAAAAAAGTGTAGCAGGTGGGTGAACATGATTGAGCTATAATATTGCATATGAAAACATCATAATGAAGTTGATTGCTGTGCATAATTGATATATGCTAATTAAAAACATTAAGTTCTGTAAATGAGGCCTCATGTGTCTTGCCCTCCTCTGTCATGTGATAGCACAGCCAGCAGGCATCATTTATAAACCAGGAGATAAGTCCTTACCAGGCTCCGAGTCTGGTCAGAACCATGGACTTATGAGACTTATGAGACTCCATCATTGATAAAATACCTACCTTGTGGTATTTTGATACAGTATGATGAACTGACTAGGGTATCACTCAGTTTTTCCAACTCCTGCTTTATAGTATATATTTAGGTTGTCTTCAGTTTCATCTGATGGCACCCTCCAAACAAGTCTCCCTACCCTCCTAATCCTCAAAGTATGATCTAAGAATATGGGATACTATTACACATTATTGGTCTTTTCCATTGCCCAGATGTTTACATTAATGATACAGTGGTGGTGAGATGACCCGCAAGTAGCATCAATATGGCAGCCACAGAAAACACTTAATGTTAAGTCTCTCAGCACCATGAACTCTCAGTTCAGAGGCTGAGAAGCCATTTTCAAAGACGCAAAGACCATGCACAGCAAATAAATCCATCAGTGTGGTAGCACAATGAAAAGTATAAATCACAGGACCGTCTCAATAGTCACAGAAATGATGGACAGTTAATATCTTCTTAGTATAAGTGGCGAATAATTAGGTACTGAGGAGAAATGCCTCAGTGTAAAAAGGGCTGTATATAATAACCCAAGCACTAACACATACTAAGAGGAAATATCCCGAAGGCTTTCTCACTAAAGTATGGAAAAAGACAAGGATATTCACTCTTATTCAACACAGTACTGGAAGTCCTAGACAGAGCAATCAGAGAGGGAGGGAGGGAGGCCACAAAGTAATATATTAATACTTGTATAAGTAAAGCTATAAGACATTAAAGAAATTCAGGAGAGGACATAACTGTAAAGAGATCCTGTGTTCGTGTATCAATATTATTAGAAGGATCACACTATTGAAAATGATCTGAGGATTCAATAAAGCCGCAAAGGCTTGTGTTGCATTTTGTGTATGTGCATGTGTGTGTGTGTGTGTGTGTGTGTGTTAGGCAGTTCCCTCCTCCACATATACATATACATTTGATCCTGGGATCAAACTTGAGTCACCAAACTCACAGTGCAAGCATCTTTACTCACTAAGTATTTGGACCAACCCAAAAAAAATATTCTTAGCAGAATGAGTCAAAGGAACAATATAAAGTTTGTATGGAAACAGGGAGAGAGAGAGAGAGAGACAGAGAGAAAAGAGAGAGAGAGAGAGAGAGAGAGAGAGAGAGAGAGAGGACATGAAGGTTTTCTTAAAAGATTTAAAACAGGACTGTTGATAGGCAGTGGTGACACACACCTTTAATCCCAGCACTTGGGTGGCAAGGACAGGCAGATCTCTGTGAGTCTGAGGCC
Source organism: Bramus lutescens (assembly GCA_001685075.1). Classification (NCBI taxonomy): domain Eukaryota; kingdom Metazoa; phylum Chordata; class Mammalia; order Rodentia; family Cricetidae; genus Bramus; species Bramus lutescens. The sequence continues at coordinate 142,742 of LOEQ01002196.1, read as the reverse complement.
AGTCTGATCGACAATATGAGTTCTAGGACAGCCAGGTCTGTTACACAGAGAAACCCTGTCCTAAGAAACCAATAATAATAATAATAAATAAGACAGGACTGCCACATGATCTGCACAGACGGTAGACCCACTGTCTATGAGCACACTCCTCCGCTGGGCCTTAGCTCAGGCTTGTTTTTAACTTGCTCTGATAACTTAAATTAACCCATTTCTACTAATCTACATCTGTCACATACCGCCCATCCTCCTGCTTCCGTGTCTCCTGGAGTCTCGCGCGCACCAAGATTCATCTCCTCCTCCTTTCTCTCCCTGGAAATCCCACCTATACCTCCTCCCTAGCTATATTGACTGTTCATCTTTTTATTGCACCAACCACACCAAATACATCTTCACCCAGTGAGTGTGCAAACATCCCACAACACTCCGCTACACGGATGGTGGACTCTCTACTGAGCCGACTCCTCTGTGACACCATGAGCTTTGTCCTCATCCCTTGGCAAAGAAACCGACTTTAATCTCCTTCTCTGCTTATGAGGACACTAATCCCAACATTGCGACTCCTTGCGCGTGGCCTCCTCTGAACATAACTCCCTCTTAAAGGTCACTTCTCGTGTGCCGTTCCACTGGGAAACAGAAATTCCGTAAATGAAACTTTAAGGAACAAAACATGACATCACAATATCACCATTTTAAAAACATAGAAACTGCTGAGTCTAAAGATGAAGCAATTTGCTTAAAAACACAACAGACCTTGAGCAGGTAGAATAGATAGAGGAAGAATTTGCCTGCAGGAAATTCTTCTCCCACAGACGCTGTTCTTAACTATTACTCTATACTATCTCTTTATCTCTTAGGTAAGAAGTAGAATATCCTATACCCAATTTACAGCAAATGGGTACAACAAAATTAAGTCGTCCAAGTCATAAATCCAGGAAATAGGAACACTGCCACCCCATGGCTAACTACAAAAAGAGAGAGATCATATTCTCGATTTGTTGATGATTTGAGTTCTTTTCAACTAATTCTTTGGTGAATCGGCCACGAAGCATTATTTCTGGAGTTTGTTCCAGAGAGGGGCCTGACTCAGACTTAAATGGCGCATGCAGTCATCATCTTCGTGACCGAAATAGGCACATGAGGTGTGCGCAAGGGCTAGAGGGCAGGAGCGAGGGCAGAAGCACTTCAACTTAGGCCTCTGACAGTGTGGCAGGAACCTGACTCAACGCTGAGAGTCTGCAACCACGACAACCAGGGCACTGTGCCATGTAACAGGACTTGAGTCACGCTCTCGCTTTACCATGAATCCCCGTGGGGGGTAAAGTCGGGTCACTGGTCCATCCCCGGAAGATGATGAACTTGGGGAAACTATAAAGAGCGAACAAGGAAATAAGGATTGCAAACCCCTTCGACAGTTCTAGAACTATGATGGGGAAAGTCCTATTGCTCTGACACAAGTGGACAGAGAAGGGAATCGAGGTCTCCAACCAGCAGGAACCACCCCAGTATCTGAGCAAGAACCCTTTTTATTTGGCTGGTACCTTAGTACACAATCCGGTTTGTTACAAGGATGAGTTTTATTGCTCTACTTACGGGCATGATGAGTTCCCTCAAAGACAAAGTCAATGAGATAGTAACCTCCTTGGGGAAGGGACTGAGCAACTAGAATTTGGAGGTATTTTCATGTAATTATAAAATTCCATGTGAAAACATTTGTTTATGACAGAGATTTTAGGGAGGCTGTCACCATTTGATATTGTTTGCCTTTTATTTACCACTTACTCAAAGCCTTTGTTCCTAAGAGGCCCCACAGTATTCTATATTCAAGGCACCAGAAGTTCATTGATGCTGTTACCAGCTTCATGTAGTGGAGTAAAATTACCTTTTGAGTCTTTGTTGGGGTTAGGACTGCTTCACTTTGTGGTTTTGCTTTGTTTGTGTGTCTATGTAGTCTACATGTGTGGATGTAGTCATACGTGTGGGCATGTATGTCAGTTGTACATACATGTACAAGAGTGCACATGCATGGGATGACCAGAGGTCCATGTAAGAGGCCTTCTCCCATGTCTTTCTACCTAACTTTGTGAGATAGGCTAGTCTGGGTGGCCAGCAAGCTCTAGGGATTCGTCTGTGTCTGCATCTCCTGCACTGGGATTATAGGAGTACACTGTCACACCCAGCATGCATGGCAGGGATGCAAACTCAGAGGCTCAGTTGGTATGCCCCTTTAACCAGCTGAGCCATCTCCCTAGCACCTGGTTTCATGTTTTAATATGAGTATTACTGTGTTGCCTACACTGGCCTAGAACTCCCAGGCTCGAGCAACCCTCCTGCTTCAGTGTCTTGAGAGGCTGGGGCTAGAGGTGCCCATCCCATTGAGTTCTGACCCTATGTTTATAATCAGTACATCCCAGGTTCTAAAAGAGTCTCATCACATTCTTACAACAGCCCTTTTGAAGATTAAAAACCATCTTTACTATTTCAAAGGCCTTAGGAGTTCTTATGTCTTAGCTAGTTCAAAGAAGTTAGCATTCACCGGAGGTGGGCGCTGCGGGGGGAGGGGGGCATTTGTGTTAATGCTTGAAAAATCTTTGGTCTAAAGAGATTAAGTTAAACACACAAGTTCATGACCTTTGTATACTGTAAAGCTGGGTTCATATTCAGGCCTGTTCGGCTTTGACGGCCACCAGTGGCACTGTTTGGCTAGGAAATCTCATCCTAATCACATTTCTAACTTGCGCCCCATCAATGTTTCCTTTACCAGACAATGGAATGCATTCAACAGCAGCAGCAGCAGCAGCAGCGTTCACCTCCTAACAAAGTGACACTTTCTCCCCAACACAGCCAGCATGGAATTTCCAAACACTTAAAATCATTTTCACATTAAGCCACTTGTTTAGAGAGGTCCCCATCTTGAACACTTTGGGCTGTCAGAAAATAGGGGCAAAACTTCTCTTGTGATACCGAAATGACTTTCTAAAATTATCTTCAAGGCCTTAATCATAACAAAGGTTTTAGAGAGTAGGAACTTTTCCACTGTGGTTATTTCTTCTTATTAAAGGAAGTTTTCCTCAAATACTATAATAAGTTCTCTGAGGGGCAAAAACCAAACCAAGCCAAACTCAGGCAGGACAAAAAAANAGACAATGGAATGCATTCAACAGCAGCAGCAGCAGCAGCAGCGTTCACCTCCTAACAAAGTGACACTTTCTCCCCAACACAGCCAGCATGGAATTTCCAAACACTTAAAATCATTTTCACATTAAGCCACTTGTTTAGAGAGGTCCCCATCTTGAACACTTTGGGCTGTCAGAAAATAGGGGCAAAACTTCTCTTGTGATACCGAAATGACTTTCTAAAATTATCTTCAAGGCCTTAATCATAACAAAGGTTTTAGAGAGTAGGAACTTTTCCACTGTGGTTATTTCTTCTTATTAAAGGAAGTTTTCCTCAAATACTATAATAAGTTCTCTGAGGGGCAAAAACCAAACCAAGCCAAACTCAGGCAGGACAAAAAAAGAGCAACATTGTGCTGCTAGCTGACAGCCACATGTGGGTCTGTTATGTTCCAACACTGTTCCTTCTGGTAGCAACGTCAGTCCAATCACTAAGAAAGGCAAAATTTATCTAAGTGAGTCAGGCAGAGATTATTGAAGAGACTGGCAAAATTGTATTAGCAAGATAGTTGCAAGGAAGAAGATAGGCCTGTGGCCTGAACACAACCTTGCTTTTATTTCAGTAATTAATGAGGCAAAACACATTTGTTATCAAAAGAGAGCATGTCCCCCTTCCTTGATTTGAGTAAGTAAATGTATTCTAAATGCAACGCAATTACATCCCAGAGAAATGGCTTCCTAATTCTCCTCAGGGACTGCAGAGCCAAATATGAATAGTGAACTTTGGGCCTTTTTTTTGTAGAGTTTTTTATTTGTTTTGTTTTGTTTCCTTTTTTATCCATTCCCCTATTTCTTTTACGTCCCTTAAAGAGATTAGAATCCTTCAGCTGGTGTCACCAATATATCTGATATTCCATGAAAAAGGTGGTAGAAACAAAGCCAACAAATACAAAGTAGAATTCTTATGACTTAATCAGCTGGCAAAAAGAAGAGGAGGAGGAAGAGGAGGAATAGAAGGAGGAGAGGAAGAAGAAGAAGAAGAAGAAGAAGAAGAAGAAGAAGAAGAAGA
>LOEQ01002196.1:115019-136988 GCA_001685075.1 Bramus lutescens | reverse complement strand
CTGGCCTGCAGGCATACACACAGATAGAATATTGTATACATAATAAATAAATATATAAATAAATAAATGTTTTAAAAAAGAGAATACATGGAAGTAGGTAGGGGGACAAATGAAAGAGAAAGATGCCGGTGAGAAAGCAACTGGGATGACAGAGAAAATGACTAAAATTTGTTACATCAATGTATGAAACTGATAAGTGATTAAACACAGGAAAATAGAGAGGAACAATTCTGAAAAAGAGATATAAAGTGCATTGTTAGACTAATCGATATTTAGAACTTACTACAAAGCCACAATTCAAACAGTCTGTACCTACATGTGACCGAAGAGAGAACTGACTGGCACTTAATCTGTATAATATCACTAAAAATAAGCCTATAAATGAACCCAGCACCTGTCAGGATTGAATGAAGAATAGCATTATGAATTGTGAAGGAAGGATGGGTTTGCAAATGGTGTTGGGAAACTGGTTAGTCATGATCTGCAAAACAAGTTTATTTTATCTGTGGCGTCTTTAGGCAAAACAAATCTCAAATGGATCAATAGCAAAGCACAAGAAATAAAATTTGGGACATTACAAAAGGAACCATGGTGGGTGTTTAGAGTCTTGGGGCTGGAGAAATGACTCCACGGTTAAGAACACTTGCTACCTTGCAGAAGCCCTGAGTTTGAGCCCCAGTGCCCACCTCAGGATGATGTTCAAAACTACCTGTAACTTCAGCTCTTAGAGTCAGACATCCTCTTCTGACCTCTGAGGGCACAGGACACACACACAGAGATACAAACATACATGGAAATAAAAATAAATATTTTTTAAAACCCATGTGCAATAATACGTTATGAGAGACTTTGTTTGTGAGGTTCAAAACCTAAAAACATAATGGAAAACATAAAAAATAGCTTTGTGAAAGAGAAATTCTGCAACTCAAAAGCAGTTGTCAGTAAAGGATAAAGACAAATGATTGAGTTGGAAAATGTGCTTTCCACTGGTATCACAAAAGAAGTGACGTAAGGGTTAAAAACTACTCAAGTAGCTAAGCCATCCATCCAACGAGGGAAAAAATAGGAAAGATTACAAACAAACAATTCATCAAAAAGGAAATGAAATGAGAGAAATGCAAACAGGCTCCACACTGAAACCTCCTTTCTCACCTATCAGATAGGCAAGGAGCCAAAGTGTTGGTTGCGCAATCCGCTGGCGAATGCATTGGGAACAAGCATTCTCATGTACATCGGTGAGAAAGGGTATTGGCTAAACTCTTTGGAGTGTGATTTTGAAATGCCTGTCATAGCTACAAATATTCATACTCCTGGGCCAAGCACACATTCCAAGATTATCTCACAGATTTACCCACACACCGCTGTATAGAATATGAAAGCACACAAGGTGATATATATATATAGATATATAGATATATATAGATATATATATACCTCTTTTTTCATAACCAACTCCTGGAACCAGATTAATGTTCTTCAACAGAGTTTGATAAAACTGACAACTTTGCGACTCCCAAACACCCCCCCCACACACACACACACAGAGGGAGAGACATATGTGTGTGACCCTGAATCTCAAATTTCAGGGCAATGTGAAGTGTGATAGATACAAAGCTTACTGTTAAGGCCTGTCAGATTGTCCCGTATTCTCAAAAGCTCTCTGTCTATACAATCAGAACTTGATTGCTGCAATGGATGGAATATTTCTAATCAGATAAATTCGTATGTCGAATTTTTCTTTTTGCATTGGTGCTATCTTGGTGGAATTAGCATCCATACAGGAAAAACCCGGAAGGTTGACACAACTCTTCTGCCATGTGAGGATACCTTCATTAGTCAGCAGCCTGAAACCTAAGAGAAGGTTCACAGAATCTGGTCCTATTTGCACCCTGATCTTGGACTTGCAGCCTCCAGAACTAGGAGAAATAATATTGTTGTTTAAAGAAGCCACTCAGGGCCAGGCGGTGGTGACATATGTCTTTAATCCCAGCACTTAGGTGTGCTTGAGGTCACCCTGGTCTATGGAGCAAATTCCAGGACAGTGAGGACTACACAAAGAAACCCTGCCTCATTAATTAATTAATTAATTAATTAATTAAAGAAAAATGGCATTCCTGAGTATCTTCTGAAACAAGCCTGTAGCTCTTATCATAAACTCCCAAAGTGAGTCACATAGTCACCCAAGATAGATTTCTTCTTGGAAGTAAGGTATGGAATCATAGCAGACATGGTGGAGAAAGTCAGTTTAAATGAAGAATAAGAACAGGGAATGCCAGCATGTGCTGCTCAGCCAACCAGGTACTCACTACTCAGTTCTCCTTTGACCCTATCGAAGTTATAAACTATAAATTACAAGTTTCTGGCTCAGAGAGCCTAGGGTTGAATATTATCTGTTGTGTGTAAAAAGTTCTCTGATCATGGACAATTCCTTAACCTCTTTCTCCCTCTGGTACCTCATCTTTAAGATAGTCCCATCAATACTAACCTCACAAGCTTCTTGTAAACATCAAGTGATGTAAATAAGAGGCCTGCAAAGCACTATGGGTGTTTTTAGGTCCTTGGGATTCCTGGGGCTTCTATGTGGCTACACCTAGATCTTGGCAAAATCAACTCCTACTGAAAGATGCAACCGCTGAAAAAAATGACCAATAGGATTTTAGATCAACTGTAGTTGCTCAACCAACAACATTACGTTGAGCACTTAAATTTATTTAAGGCTCTGAGTTGAGGTTTAGGGTGATAAAAGTTATAAGAACTATACAAAACAGAAAAAAAAATCTAAGGTAAGCTGCCATAAAGCATACATGTGTTGGTTTTCTTGTAAGTTATTGATTACATGTGTTTTATCTTTGGCATTTTGAGACAGAGCCTTGTGTAGCCCAGGCTAGTGTCAAACCCCATTTATAGTGAAAATGACCTTTAGCTCCTAATCCTGCTGGATCTACTTCCTGGATGCTGGGATTGTAGGTGTGGGCCGCATCTGGTTTGTGCTGCTCTGCGGATCAAACATAGAGCTTTGGGCAAACGGGGCAAGCAGTCCGCTGAGCTACATTCCCAGCCCCTAGTGTTAGCATGGCTTCAGGGTCTCACACATGGTGAGTAACGACTCAAGCCCTGAACACAGACAGTCTCAGCTCACATTAGGGCACTTTTTATTTTTCAAAGCTTGATTAAATTCGGGGATATTTGTTTGGGAGCTTGATTTCCAAAACCTCTGTTAATCGCTTGCGTGTCTCACAACCTAACAGGGTGAAAACTATCACGGCAGATCAGTCGCTAATGATGATCAAGAAGCAAGCAAATCATGAACTCACGTGGTCGAAAACACTTTGGCACTGGAGTAGACCAGGAATAGAGCCGGTTCTGCCACTTTGTATATGCGACCTGGGGCAGAATCCCTAAAGTTTCTGTTCATGAGCTCTTACACATTTAGAGTGATTGCACTGGCCATCTGATAGGTGAGCGCTAGGCAGCTGTGGTCACGTGGGGCTGATGAGCCGCTCCTCTAATGTGGGCTGATGAGCTGCTCCTTACTGTGGGCTGATGAGCATTCTGTAATTTGTCTTTGCTGGAATAGTGAGTGTCTTCTAAAATACATGTTTTTTTTTGTTTTTTTGTTTTTGTTTTTGTTTTTGTTTTTGTTTTGTTAAGTGACTTAGGACATTATCATTAGCCAAAATATAAACTAACTGCCCTCAGGAGCCACAGAGCCAAGTTTTGGTTCAGGTGATTTCCAGACTTCCTATTTAGGCAAGGCCCCGCTGTATAAGACATAATTTTTTTATAATCCCACTCTGAGGACACAGCTCAGTGATACAGCTATAAACAGACTGGCTCCCTGCCACAGGAACTTGTTTCTCAGGACGAGAGCCCAGTCGGTGGGAACTCACTTGTAAATGCCTTGGAACTCCTGTGGCACCAGCACCTCTAGCCTACATGCCTCCTTCTTTACATTCCAGACCCCAAGATCTACGAGGCTCTTTCTGTTTATGGGCACTTGATTTGTGACTATAGAATGCCAACGCTGGAGGTAACTTCAATAATATAGAGTTTCATTTCGAGAGAGAGAGAGAGAGAGAGAGCTGATAAGCAGCTAATTTCCTTAATTAAGTGACTCTCCGGGCTTTTTAACATCACGTGTTCAGGTGCAGGAAAGCATGTTTGAGAAGATTAGCTGAGAACAGATCTCCAAAGCAGGTATTTTTAGGAATCTTGGGTAGTATTTTAATGTCAGCTTAAGAAATAAAGTTATTTGTTTCTTTTCGTTGCTAGGCAACATGTTGGATCTGATTCGGTTTCCGGACATTTTTTTTAAACAGTGCTGTGATTATAACAATAATGCACCATCTTTTTCTCAGCTCAATACGAAAACATTCAAGAGCCGTTGGCTTTGAAGAGAGTCACTGTTACTTAACAGGTTTTTTTCTTCTATTGTTCTCTGCATCGTCCTTATTTCAGAATCCTGGAACCTACATAGCATATTCTCAAGACAATAACTTACGCCTCGTGGTGCATTAGCTGAATGTCTATTTTAGGGTACATGGCCAAAACAAATTCGAGTCCTGGGCTTTGCAGTCTTTCCTCAGAGCTTCTCTCCCCTATGATCTTTGTGTTCAAGAGTCAGTGACACAGTGTTACATTTTCTAAGAAGGTGGTGAACAGCCTGCTTCCACCAAAGGCTTTTACTCCAAGTGGTTAAAATGTATTCCATTGAAACACAGTAATATCTCTCTCTCTCTCTCTCTCTCTCTCTCTCTCTCTCATAATATCTCTCCTCTCTCTCTCTCACACACACACACACAGAGGGAGAGGGAGAGAGAGACAAAGGCAGAGAAACAGAGAGAGAGAATAGAGAAAGCAGGCCCCAACAAGAGAGAAACTACTAATCTAGACACTAAAAATGGCTCTAAGAACAGGAGTGTATCCTAGGATTGGAGAGTAGAAAATATTTTGACAAAGAAATCTGGACCCTGGAAGAATACAGACATTAGAAGAAAAGTCTCTGGTTCGAGGAAGGCGTGTGTAACAGGAGTTCTTATAAGTCTCTTGGTAGAGCTGTAGCTCCATGTGAGTGAGCCTCTTGCAGAGATTTGCAGCCCTTTGGCCTTTTATGTCAGCACAAATAAGAATAAAAAGTAAAAAGAGAAAACATTAGTAAATTAAAGGATGAGAGAAAGACAAACACACACGGGGAGAGAGAGAGAGAGATTCACTGTAAAGTGTTTTTCTAAACCCTTCCTCAGAGACAACATTCTGAATCAGAACTCTCTTGGACACTCTTCACATTGCTCCTCATCGGCTCATTTTAGGGTGCTTGGCCGGTGCCCTCTTCTCAGAGAGCTGCTTCTCCCAATCCTCGGGCTTTTATAAGACACGTCACTCCTCCTTGGCAGGGAGCTAACTGGCTCAGAACTAGACAACTGCCCCTCATGCTGGTCCCATCACATCTTCTTCCCCCGGAGAGCTTGAGTGGTCACAGACCCAATGGTAAGCAAGAGTTTAAAAGATGCAATTGTGTCCAGTTACTGTTGGATGTTCCTGAGACAGTGAGAGTCAAGGAACCAGATTTCAGAGAGAAGGCAAACATAACAGACATTCAGAGCATGCAGAGTTACACAGCCACATGACTAAGAAAGGCAAAACCAAGACCAAGAACTTGAGAGAGCCAATCCTTTTTATTAATTGATAAACCATTTTTGATATTTTCATAAAACACAGATACAGCTTTCTACAGTGAGTCTTTCGGGGCCTCAGACTCTTGTAATAAATTCACCACGATTTAAGATGCCCTCTTAGGCTTCTAGAGGACACCAGAGTCCAAAACCTACTTGCAAAAATACTATCCAAATGTTCACACACAGAGATAAGGAGTCAGACTCCCAGCTCACCCAGCTCCGGCTAAACCCTCCACTACACTAAGTCTTTGTATTTCAGAACAATTCATTTTTTTAAAATACAGTAGGCAGAGACTTAGAGAAACTAAATCTCTCCTTTGAGTACTTGCAAAGTATGAGCTGAAATGATGAAGGAGAGAGTCCTTGAGCCAAACTGCAGGTGAGAAGTTTCCTCCAAGCCTGGAGCAATCACTCAGTAAGATGTTTGCAGTGCAAGGATCAAGAGCTGCTCAACCTCCAGAACCCACGGGAAAAATATCAGATGTGCCCATGGAGTAGAGACAAGTGGATCATTGGGGTTCACTAGCCTAGTCATTGAGCCCCAAGCCAATAAGATACCCTGTCTCGAAAATTAATGTGCATGGCACCTGAGAACACCTGAGTTTTTCCTCTGCCTTTCATATGTACATACATACATATATACAGGTACATTCACATACACACATAGATACGTACACATACATATAGGTACATTCTCATACACACACGCACACAGAGAGATATTACATATATATCATATGTGTATATATAATATGTAATATATTGCAATATATACTTTCACTATTAACACACGCAGTACCATTATAAGAAACTGAAACGAAGAATAATAAGTCTGAGAGCCTATAAATACCTCTTATGTCCTTCCAAGGGGATAAGAGGCTCAAATAGAGAAAGAGGCAATTATACGTGGACTCACTAAGAAGCAAATCCTTGGGGCTGCAAAATGGTATCAGGTAGCCCTTGCCTGCAAAAGGAGCCCTACCTCTTGCAAATTACTTCAGTGACTGAGAGCTCCACAGCTCTCTGAGCTCAACCAATCCCTTGGTCTCTGTGTGTGACTGCAAGGCAGGAGTTAAGAGCTTTGAGTTTGAGTTTGATGGCTCCCTGGATTCCCGCAACTTTCTCCCTGCAGCAGGAGCAACCTGAAAATGCTGAAACCCAAGGCAAGCACCGCGCTGCATGGCCGGGACTCTTGTCCTCCAGGACGGAGCTCCTTGCTTTGCCTGGATACCCCTTTCCTCCATCTCTTGAGGATATCCGTGGTTTGGACATTGTCCAGGTGCTTCTGGAGAAAGCGGGAACTTGCCAGTCCTTGGGAGGCAAGCTTTCTTAGAGCCAGAATCGGCTGCTGGTATGCAAGGAAGAATTCGCTAGAGGGAATTCAGCCCCGCAGCCCACAGCAGCGCCAGCCTGGATATAAGGAAGAGCCAAGAACAAGGAAAATCTTTCGCTCTTTTCCCCCTCTTTTTATTTTTCTTCTTTAAGCCCTGTGATTTTAGAATTTTAGGATAAGTTTTTATTTCTACTTTTTAATTTTTGTCTTTCATTCCTCCGAACCTTATGTAATTCTACGTATGTAATTGCTAATTTAAATTGGATTTTCCCCTCTTTTTCTTCCACTTCCTCATAATATTTTCCTTTTTTCCCCTTTTATTCAACCTTGCTGCTGCTTGCCCTTTCCCTCTCCTTTGTAAAATCTTCATTATTTTACCATTTTATTACTTACCATTATTATTCCTTTGTCCCTCTTTTCTTTGGTTGTTGGTGATGTGATAGTTGTCTTCCAAAGCCGAGACTGACCTTGTACTTCTGATCCTCCTGCCTCCACCTCCCTGGTGCTAGGATTGCAGGCAAGAGGAGTCTAGTCTCCTTAGTTTTTTATTGTGTCCCTATAGCCATTTGTTCTAACCTTATGGCTGATATAACAGTTGATGTTTTCCTGAATGGTGTTGAAGACTGAGCCCTGAAAAAGAGAGAGTGCTTGCTTGTTCAGAAGACTCTCACAGAAATGTGGAAAAGCCATCTATTCCAAATACATATATCCCAACAAAGGAATATGAAAAATAAGGAAAATAAGAGGCTACATAAGCCCTCTAAAATGTTGTAACTCTTTAACAAATTCCAAAGATAACAAAGTAGATGAAATGCCAGAAATATAAGGTATAGTTTAAGATTACCTAAGAAATGATCAATGACTTCAAACATGACACAAATAAATAGATGAGTGAATCAAAGAAGACAGTATAAGTCATGACATAAAAATTCAGCAATGAGGAGTTCTGAAAAATTCTTGAAAATTTCAATTCTTGAAAATTTCAATTCTTGAAAATGTAAAGCTTAGTGAATAAACTAAAATTCAGTGGAAACCATTGTGAATAGAATAATCCAAGTTGATAAAATATCAACAAAGAGAATTATTATATTGACATACTAATAAAGAAAATCTGGGGCATGATTAAGAGGCCAAACTTAGAAGTTGCTTATATAGAAGAAGGTGATGATGCAGATTAAAGATATAGAAACCTATTCAATAAAATAGTAGCATGAATCTCTGAATCTAAAAAGACATGTGTGCATCCAAAGTCAGGAGACATGTGGAACTCCAAAGTGACATGACCAGAAAAATAAATTATCATGTGACATTACGGTGTGAAGGGTGCAGAACAAAGAAAGCTTAAGCGAAAAATCAGAAAATTATTTCCAAGACCATCAAAGATTTCTGAGCAGCAACCCGAAAGCCCTGGGGACCCAGGAGTAATAATAGTTCAAGCCCCAAAATAAAACAGCAAACAACTTATATCCAGCGAAGTTACCCATTAAAGTCAAAGAAGACATAAAGACCTTCCAAGATAAATACAAATATAAAGCAATGTGTGGCTACCAGACAACATTGCAAAAGATACTTCAAGAAATACCACACAGAAAAAAGGAAGGAAGGGATACAGAACACAAGTTCAGAAAACAAAAATCTTACTGGAAAAATAAATAAGAATTGGGAATTAATCAAATGTTATTCATTTAAAATGCCAGTAAACTTTTACAGAGAGAGAGAGAGAGAGAAAGGGAGAAGAAAGCAGAGTGTTTGAAACAATCAGAAGAATAAAAAGCAAGGGTTAGCTTATGTCTTTCAAAAAATAACTAGGTGTAAATGGTCTTAACTCTCCTATGAAAAGATTCAGGATGACTCATCAAATTAAAACCCAACCCAACATTCACACCTGCAAGAATAAGCCTCACTGACAAATGCACACTCTGACTGAAAGTAAAAAGGTTGAAAATGATACTGCCAGCGAAAGAAACCTAACAAAGCAGATTTCCAATCAAAATTTGCTGAAGAGTTAGGGAACAATTTACCAGGAAGAGAGGCGACATAACCTTTAATGCACACAATGTCAAACAGCATGCTTGAATAAAAACATAAGTCTACATACAATAATAGTGGGTGACTTTAATACCCCACACTTATCAAAAGAGATTGTCCAGACAAAAGGAAACCATGCAGAAACCTCAAAATTAATCTGCATCATAGAGCAAACAGACTTAACAAACATTCTTATGAAAAGGTAATGGAACCTTCTTCAAAGCAGACCACATTTTAGGTCATAAAACAAATCTCGATGAATAACAAACAGCTGAAATAATTTCCTTTTTAAAGACCTGTTTATTTCTATTTCATGTGTGTTTGCCTGCATGTGTATATGCATACTACATGCATGCCTGATGCCTACAGAGCCCAAAAAGTTTGTTAAGTCTCTTGAAGCTGAAATTACAGATGACTGTCAGCTACCTTGTGGTTACTGGAAATCAAGTCTTGTTCTTCTGCAAGAGTAGCAAGTGCTCTTAACTGCTGAGCCATCTCTCCAGTCCCAAAAGTTGATTTCTGTTCTTTTTAGAACATTTTAAATTTTGTTTTCTGGTAGTACTGGGTATTGAACCTAGGATCTCTTGCACACTAAGTAAGCATTCTACCACTATGCCACAGTCTCAGACCCCTCTGAAATGATTTCTTGTACCTTGTCAGATTATGACGTAGTAAAATTAGAAGAGAACATCAGAGGAAACTTCAGAAAATAGACTAACACATGAAGATTGAACAATATACTCTTGAATCTTGGAAAGCTTAAGGGAGAATTTTTTACTAAAAAGAAAAATTTTATACAATGTATTTGAAGAAGTTTCCTTACCAACTCCTATCAGATCCTCCCCACCTCCCTAGCCACCCAACATATTTTATGTGCTCTTTCTTTCTTTCTCTCTATCAAAAAAATAAGAAACAAAACAAAAAAGGCAAGAAACAAACAAGAATCACAAAAACAAACATCAGAATAAACAGAGAAAAGACCAATCAGAAAGAAAGAAAGAGTCCAGCACTGATGGTGCAGACTTTAATCCCAGCATTCCAGAAGCAGAAGCAGGCAGATCTATGTGAGTTCGCGACCAGCCTGAACTACAGAGCTAGTTCCAGGACAGGCTCTGAAGCTACAAAGAAACCCTGTCTCAAAAAAAAAAGAAAGAAAGAAAAAAGAAAAGAAAGGAAGGAAGGAATGAACGAAGGAAGGGAAGGAAGGAAAGAAAGAAAGAAAAAGAAAAGCTTAAACAAATCAAAACAAAACAAAAAATATCACAGAGTTCATTCTGTATTGGCCAACTAGACCTGGGTATCAGGCCTGCCCTTGAGTGTGGTTGATATTCCCAATGACACTCCATTGAAGAAAGCTGATTTCCCCTTTTCCAGCAGGCCATCAATTGAAAACGCCTTCTTGGTTAGGAGTGGGACTCCAGGTCCACTTCTCCACCTCAGGGCTGGGACCCCATCTGGCTTGACCCTCTGCACATCTTCTGAGTGTGCTGCCACAGTCTCTCTGAGTTCACATGTGCTCATTCCTGTTGGATCTGGAGGACACTGTTTCCTTGGAGTCATCCATGACCTATGGCGCTTATACAAACTTTCTGTCTCCTCTTCTGAATGCATCCCTGAGCTTTGAAGTGAAGAGTTTGAAGACATCTCATTTGGAACTCAGTGCTCCAAACTCTCTTATTTTCTGCACATTGTCCAGTTGTGGGTCTCTATTAATTTCCATCTACTGCAAGAAGAAGCTTCTCTGATGAGGGTTGAGTGACGCACTGATCTATGGGTATAGTAGCAATATGACATTAGTAGTCATTTTATTGCTGTGTTCCTTTAGCGGGAAAATACTTTTAGCTTTTCCCCTAGATCTATGACCTATCTTATATTGAGTTCTTGGCCACAAGGGAGAAATTTGTAAATTCCTGTATTCAGATGGAAATCAAAACACAGCTAATCAGAGCTTATGAGATATATAATTAAAAGGAGGAAATTTGTAGTTATAAGTACGTGTGTGTGTGTGTGTGTGTGTGTGTGTGTGTGAATCTAATGATGTATCTCAAAGTAGAAAAGTCTGAACAAGCAAAACTCAAAATTAGAAAGAAGGACATGATAAAGATCATAGCTAAAATTGATAAACTGCAGATAAAAAGAATGAAACAAGCCAGGGGTGGTAATACACACCTTTAATTCCAGCATTCAAGAGGCAGAAACAGATGTATCTCTGAGTTTGGGGGCAGACTGATCTGCAAAGCAATTCCAGGATATCAACAGCTACACAGAGAAATCCTCTCTTGAAAAACCAAAGAACAAAAAACATTAAGAATAGTACAAAGATGAAATAAGGAGATTATTCTTAGTAAATATAATGACAAGTCACTAGGAAAATGAAAGAAGAGAAAGAAATTAATAAACATGAAATCAAAAGGTGATGTTATAGTGGATATCACTAAAATCCCAAGTATCATTAAGAAATACTATAAAAATTTACATTTCATAAGTATGAAAATCAAGGAATAGATATATTCCTAGATGCATCTGACATACAAAATTTGGATAAAGAGAATATCAGAAGATCACAGATCAATAAAAATCTATGAGATTGAAACAGTAATAAGTTTTCATATTGAAGAAAAGTGCAATATCTAATGGTCTACCTTTGAATTTCTTTAAAGAAAAATTAGCATAAGTATTATTCAAACTATTTCACAAAGTGAAACAAGAAGGAACACCACCAAAACCATTCTATGAAATTAATATTTCAGAAAACCATGATTAGACATGTGAAAAAGGGAAAACTATAGAGTGATTTCCTTGATGAGAATAGATGCAAAACTCCTTAATGAAATACTTTGAAATGGAATTAAATAACACAATAAGATGGTAATTTATCAGAATCGATTTTATTACATTCCCAAAATACAGAGATAATTAACATAGTCAAACCAATTAATATAATATAGCACATGAATAGAAACAAAAACAATACCCATGATCGTCTTAATAGACACATATAAGATTTTGATAAAATCAACACTACTTTTTAAAAAAGAAGCCTTGAAGAAACTAGTAACTAGTAATATAGTAAAACATACATGTAACAAATTCATAGCTAGCATTGTATTGAATGGGGAAATCTAAAAGTATTCCAGTCTAAAATCAGGAAGGAGACAGTAGTGGTTACTTTTTATCTTCTCATTCAAAATATTGTTTGAATTGTTATCCAGAGAAACAAAACAGGAAGGAAGGAAGGAAGGAAGGAAGGAAGGAAGGAAGGAAGGAAGGAAGGAAGGAGAAGGAAAGGAAAAGAAAAAATCCACAAAATGGAAAGAAAAAGGAAAGAAATCAAACCACCCTTATTTGTAGACAATAGTGCACTATGACAAGACTATTCTAGACCCTTAGAGCAAAATGGAAAGAAAAAAATCAATATATAAAAGCAACAGCTTTACATTAATAGCAAACGTGCTGAGAAAGAAATCAGGGAAGCACACCAATTGGCAATTGCTTCAAAAAGAAACCCATAAATACACCTAACCAAAGAGATGAAAGTACTGAAGAGTGGAAACTTGAAATCACTAAAGAAAAGACACTAGATGATAGTGTGTTTGTGAATTAACAGAATTAGTTTTGTGAGATGGCTAAATTACCAACAGAACTCTAAAGTTCCAGTGTGATCCCCATTAAGGTTCCAATGATATTTTTCACAGAGCTAGAGAAAAAAAAGCATGGTTTTTCATCATTTCACTTGGTTTGAATGGCTACCACGAAGGAAATAACACACACACACACACACACACACACACCACAAACAACCCAAGTGCTAGTTAGGATATGGGAAAATGGAACACTTAATGCTGTTAGTAAATTAATTTAGCCACCATGTAAATCAGAATGAAGTTCCCTCGAAATACTAAAAAGGGAACTACAGAAGATATTACACAGCATACCTGGGTTTAATCCCGAAGGAATGGAAGCAAGCATACAACAAAGAGCCCTGCATAGCATTTTTATTACATGAGTCACAACAGCCAAGCTGTGGAACTGGCTTAGATGCCTATCCAGGGATGAATAAAGAAAGTATAATTTATATGATATGTTTTATATACTATGTAAGATGCAATACATATAATTAATATTATATATTATATACTTCTTCCATAAACAAGATTATGCTTATAAGAAAATGGATCGAACTGGATAAATAATACAATCACAAGCACTTATTTTATTTTGCTCTTTGTTATTATTACTATTACTATGACAAGAATGATGATTACATATAGGCATAAAAGAACAATCAGGGAAGAGGCTGAAAATCAGGGGAAGACTATGAAAGGAAGGTGAATGGAAACAATCAGAGACCATTACACACATTCATAAAATAATCATCCCCAAAAACCTTATATAGTACTTCAGTAGGACCAACCCTGAGGAGGCAGTGTTGTGCTACAATAACAGAAATTAAATAAATTCTGTGCAAAAAGGGAGACTAGACATCTCTTTGCATTTCAAAACCAAGGCTGATTATAATCGTCTCTTTCACTGCATCACCTATGTGCAGAATTAGGATAGGGACCAAAAAGAAATGTGCTTCAACCATCCTAAGGAAAAGGAGCTTAGTTAGAATTTCTATTGCTGCAAGCAAACACCATGGCCAAAAACCAAGTTGGAGAGGAAGGTTGTTTGGTTTTGTTTGTTTGTTTGTTTGTTTGTTTCTGCTTATGCTTCCACATTGCTGTTCATCACTGAAGGAAGTCAGGACAAGAACTTGAACAGGGCAAGAACCTGGAGGCAAGAGCAGATGCAGAGGCCATGGAGGGGAGGGAAAGAGACGAGAGTGGAGGAGGGGAGGAGATGAGAGGGGAGGAGGAGAGGAGAGGAGAAGAGGGGAGGAAGGAGGGGAGGGAAAGGGAGTAGAGGGAAGGAGGGGAGGGAGGGAAGGGGAGGGGAGGGGAATGGAAGAGAAGAGAGGGGAGGAGGGGAGGGGAAGGGGAAAGGGAGTAGAGGGAAGGAGGGGAGGGAGGGAAGGGGAGGGGAGGGAAGGAGGGGGAGGGGAATGGAAGAGAAGAGAGGGGAGGAGGAGAGGGGAAGGGGAAAGGGAGTAGAGGGAAGGAGGGAAGGGGAGGAAAGGGAAGGGCAATGGAAGAGAAGAGAGGGGAGGAGGGGAGGAAAGGAGGAGAGAGGAGAGGAGAAGAAAGAAGAGGGGAGGGGAGGGGAGGACAAGGAGAAGGAGATTTAGAAAATGCAAGAAAAAACTTGTTGGACCCTGGGAGTCTGAATGAGCCCTGGGAAGGCAGAGAAAGGGAACAACAGAGACCATCACTAGCAATGGAACATTCTTTCTCCCGAACCAGCAGACAGCTTCATACAACCAATGAGGACTGTTAAACAGGACCAGGTAAATTCTAGCATATTCCTGAGTGACTCACTTAGAACAACCCAGGTCACGTGCAACCCTTTAGATCTCTCACATGGCAGCATGGATGCTACACAAAGGGTGCTTGATATTGACCACAAGCTCGGAGGAAAGATCTTGATGGCACCACGTATGGTATTTCAAGCCCTGTGTGCGACAAATGCTCAAAATTCGGTGCTAATTTCAATCATAGAAGAGTTGGCTCTATTTCTTAGCATGTTTGGAGCTAAGCCATCTCCCCTTCCCCCTTAACATATTTGTGAGTAATCCTACAATCTTGATATAACAAACAGTCTTTGTCCTTTTACCAGTATTGAGTCAGTATAGTTTGGAACATGGTTCCTTTCACCCAACTCCTGGATTTCACTGCTTGGCCAACACTATCTTGTCTTGCTGTAGGACCACCCCAGTGACCCCAAGATCTCTAACACACGGATCAGAAGCATCTATCTGGTGTGCTATTGGGTCATAAATTCAGCTTTAGAAAATCCTCTGGCTTTAGGTGACTGCTCCAGACGACTTTGAACAGGGTGAGCTAACCCCTTACAGGCTGTTCCAGGCGTGCCTGTGTTCTGATTCTACCTCCTCTGCAGTGAGATAACTTTTCCCAGAGCATCGTGTCCATCAGCCCTTCTCCTATTGCAAATACACCAAAGCAAATCTTCAAAGAAAAACTTCAGAAGCACTGCCTCTTCGAAGGCTTTGGCTTGTGTAATCACAGACAACTTTGTAAGCTGTGTGTGCTCCTCCCCATATATTTAGAAAGCAAAACATAGCTATAGCACCAAGAAGTCAAAATATATGAGTATTGTTCACATATTTATCATAAATAAAGGCCCATTAGCCTTAGAAGAAAGGCCCTTTTTTCCCTTGAGATGGGTTCTAGCTGTGTAGCCCAGCCAGACCTTGAACTGGTAATTTGGCCCAAAGTAAGCCCCCAACAGTGACTTTTCCTCCACCTCTCAATTGCTAGCAAGAGGGGAAGAAGCTTTCTGGTCAATATCAACTTCATTTCCCCATCTATGCCCTGTGACCAATGTGTGTGGCACCTTAAGCAATAAGGTCATACCGTCATGTTTTTGTGGACAGCCAAGAACAATTGCAATAACCTATATTGTTCTTGGTGGAACATCTCTCATAATTAATTTGACAGGAAGTATCATACTTGGTAAATTTTTTGAATACTTCTAACTTGCATACAATGCATTGCGATTCTACTCCCACCCACATACAGGCTTCTTTATCCCCCCCCACACACACACTTCCATTCATCCTCCCAACCAGTTGCTTTCCTACTACTGTGTGGTGTGTGTGTGTGTGTGTGTGCGTGTGCGTGTGCGTGTGTGTGTGCGTGCGTGCGTGCTGGTCTTGTGTAGGTGTGCTATTGCTTTTTAACTGATGGTCTTAAAATCTAGAAGTCTCACTTTAACATAATCACCTCTTTGAAGACCCCACCTCCACCCTTCACAATCTGAGGTCCTATTACTAGGGCTTTGACAGAAAAATGGGACCACAATTCAGCCAGTAGCAGTAGTCTGCTCTAAATGTTGATACAACAATAGCCACAAGTCAGTCTCTTAGGAAGCAGAGTCTTCTAGGTTAATCATTAGGAGACACTACACAGAATCTCTCAGATTAATGATCTTTCATGGAATACACAGCAGCATTAGAGCCTATTATATTAACTCCAAGATGTGCAGAGCTTCCTGATTAGAACCATAAATTTCTTTATATCTTAAGAATATATGGATGGTTTAAAATTATATCTAATTGGAGTATTGTCTAGTGTGGAATCCAGCCTGTGCTTTATGGAATCAACCTTTTCCTGCTTTTTTTTTCTCTCTCTCTCTCTCTCAGACTGATTTTGCTTGTTTTATTTTGTTTAAATTCTTTCATTTGCTTTTGCCCTGGGCTCCAATTCCCAGGAGTGGAAACTATTTTCTCTAAATTATATACAGTCTTCCTAGAGATTAATAAAGGTTGGTTGGTGGAAAAGAAAATGATGCACCCTTTCAATTTCTCTGCTTTCTCATCAACTCATGATGTCCTCGAGGCCAAATTCTTGTTGCTGGCCTCGATCCAATAATGATTACCCCAGGGAAAGGTTCCATGCACTCAGTGATGTTTTGACCGACCCATGGAATCCATATTTGCCCCACTTTACCTGAGAATAATCCAATGTATTTGTGTGACAGGGTGCCTGGATAGCCAAACTTTGTTAGACAACAGATTCATTTTTTTATAAGACCATTCACTAGGGGATAACACTGAGGGTTTTTTTCTCTTCAAAAACATTTTCCATTTTCTTTTTTTTTAAAACAAAATCAGCAAAGCAATTATTTTTAAATCTTTTTTTCTTGGCTGCTTCATGTTACTGAATGACAATTGTTGTATTAGATTACATAGTGGCATTGCACAAATAATTCATATGCTGAAAGAATTGTTGCTTAAAATATAAATAATTAAAAGATTTGCCCAGCAGCTGCAGAAATTCCACATTAAAAAAAAAGAGATGTTACTTGGAATTCTCTGAAATCTCTAAAATTTTGTAAAGTAAATGCTGATTATATCTATTTTGTGTTGTTAATTGTGTATCAGAAAAGTGGATTTGGAGTATATAATATTAACATTTGTAGATGGGAGTTTCTGTCCCACCTGGTCCCACAGTCATTCAGTTCCAAAGAAACACACAGAGGCTTATATTAATCGTAAAGTGTGGGGCCTATTGCTTAGGCTTGCTACTAACCACCTCTTACAACTTAAATTACCCCATAATTATTTTCCATGTTTAGCCATATGGCTTGGTACCCTCTCTCAGTAGGGCATTCTCATCTTGCTTCCTCTGCATCTGGCTGATAACTGCATCTCTCTGCCTTTCCTCTTCCCAGAATCCTCCTAGTCTGGTTGCTCCGCCTATACCTCCTGCCTGGCTACTGACCAATCAGCATTTTATTAAACAAATATGAGTGACAAATATTTACAGTGTGCAAGAGCATTATCCCACAGCAAATATATTTGGTTTATGGTTTATATTTGGGTTATGGCTCAGTCAGTAAAGTACCTGCCACACAGGCATGAGGACATGAGTTCATATCCCCAATATGCAATGCACATCCAAGCATGGTGGTATGCATCTGTAACTTTAGCAGTGGCAGCATGGTGGTGGGGGTAGAGACTGATGGGCAGCAAGTTAACCAATCGTTGAGTTCCAGACTCATTGAGCAACCCTGTCTCTAAATAAATAAGTAAATAAATAAATACGGTGGAGAGTGATAGAAAGGGTACCTGAGGTTGATCTCTGCCATCCACATGCAAGCACATATATGTGCATGTACACACAAACGCAAACATGTCCTCATACAGACACTATACACAGACACATATAAAATAATACACATATATGAGGATCTGTGACCATTACTGCAAAAGAACAACACTATACATACTTAAGGCTGGACTCCAAATTCTCTAGAAAACTGAACCACATAAATATAGAACAGCCAGGCTCTTCGTACTCATCACTACATAGCTGGGAAACTATGTGCCAGTTAAACAAAGAAATTCAACACATAGAGCCTGCTACATTTAAATATTTAAGTGCCCTATTTAAACAAATCATTTTGTAGCCCAGAGGATTTCCAAGGCACCTTTTTCTCCCCCGCTGAGTTTGAACTTCACACAATAATGCTTTTCATCTCTGTACTTTCTCCAAATGTTTTCAGCTTCTTAGAGGTTACATTGTTTTGTAAGAATAAGCTGTAAGTTCTCCAAAGAGCCTCCTTTCTCCCACTCAGCTGCCCCGAGGGAGTTAGAGAGATTCTGCACACAACTTCTTTTCCTTTCCTTCTCCCCAGAAATGATCAAATAAGGGCCGTTTCCCCACCAACATTTCTAGGATAGGAAGCTCCAACAAGTATGACTCGAGGTACCACCATCTCTCTTCTTTCCTGCTCTGGCCCAGCTAGGGAGTGGGGGGTGGGAAGATTATTGAACAAACACCAAACTATGCACAAATCAGTGCTCCAGCAGTTAACAGATACACGGCCTGACTGCACAGTCCTGAGCCCATGCAGAGGGAGTACACTGCCCGTCTCTCAATTCCGCCACTAACAAATGACCACGTTCAACAAAAGCTCCGGGGTCCAACAGTCTCTCTTCAGCAACGGCCTCTTCTTGCCGCCGAAACAGACACTTGCTGGCTGCGTGAGCATCGGCATCCCGGTTCAAACAAGGATACTGCATATGACATATTCTTTACTATTTTGGAGTTGCCATGGCAGAGAGGGAAGAGATATTTTTGTTGATGGAATGTCTTAACAGATCTCTTTGTTTGGGGCTTGCTGACGTTCTGAAGTGGGCTGCAGATCTACGTTAAAATCCTGCCATGGCTTTTTTCTTCACTATCAACATTCCAAAATCCCCCAAGGAGGAATAATAAGTACATTATTAAACGTGTAGGTGGATGGATGTTCAGGATTTAAAGATGAAAGTTTGTAGTGAGCAGGATGGATGAAGTGTCAGAATTTTTAATGAGCTCTTTAACTGTGGGTCTTAACCCCTGGCTGGTTCTCAGAGCCCCTCCCTTTCATCCTATTGACTTACATCTTCTAGTTATATGCTACTGTCTTATCATTTTAACACAGAATTGGTGTATTAGATTGAACCCGGTGGGGGTAAAATTTAGAAAGCAGCTAAAGTGATTTAAAATAAGTTTTCTTTTTTTTTTCCCTCTCCAAACACCGGATATCCTTTGTGGGTCACTCTGAGGCTTGCTCTGTTTTACCTCCCTCTGGGAATCAGGTTTTTGAAGTGGCTTCCATCTGAAAAGGAATTGAAACTCTGGGCTGTGGGACAAATTGGCCCATTGCCAAATTGTGCCTGACCTGGGAGCTAAGACTGGTTTAGGTTGTTTNNNTTTTTTTTTTTTTTTAAAGAGTCGATACTTGTTTCCAAAGATGAATATTTGTTGCATATGAAGAACACATGAAATTCAAATCTCTGCGACCATTAAAGCAGACGGATTGGATCACAGCAGTCATGAATATGCTTGCCTATGGCTGTTCTTGCAGTACAGCAGCAGAGCAATATAGCTGCAAGAGAAATCGTAAGACTTGCAGAAGCCTAAAACATCTATTATCTGGTTCTTTAGGAAGAAGAAAAGTTTGCTTAGGTGGCTACATGAGGAATGCTGAAAAAGAAGCCGAAACGTCGGATGCATTTTCAGGCCCCCAACCACAGCACAGGCTTTGGCTCAGTGTCTTCAAAGCACTTCCTATGGCCGCAGTAAATCCAGAGCATCCTATATCCTGCCGTTGATCTTCCTCCCCCATTTGGAAAAGGATGATCTACCCATTTTCAATTATGCAAAGCAAAAGAATACATACTGGCAACTATCACTGCAGCAGAGATTAGAAAATATTATGAAAATTATATGCCAATAAATCCTCAAATCTAGACAGGGATAATAGGTGTAAAATTAAAATAGAAAACATAAATATGTTACAACCGTAGAGCAAATCAAAATAATTAAACACTTCCTTAAGTGTGTGTGCTCCCAAAACTTTACAGAAGAGGTAATTCCTTCTTTATATAAATTATTTTAAAGAAACAAAAGAATAAATATGCTAAGTGATTATGTTAATACAAATCCACATCAGGAAAAAATTTGGGGGACTGGTGAGATAGCCAGGAGGGCAAAAGCATTTGCCACCAAGTTTGATGCCAAAGACCCACATGGTAGAAAAAGAAAATTGACACTGTCGTGTCCTCTTTCCTCTACACACACCATGGTGTGAGTACACACACCTACACACACATACACACGTGGCACATTCAAACATAGCCCTTTAGGTGCAGCAAGTGCCTCCACTTCCTCCACACACAGCAGAGCCAAGTCCCAGCCAAGCCAAACAGTCCCCTTTATACAGTGCCACCGTGCGTATCACACACAGCAGGAACTGCGTGCATGATTTTTGATCATTTGCATCTCTAAAAGCTGCATTCATTTGGGTTACGGAATGACCAACAAGCCGGTCTGAACAATTGGAAAGCAAAAGAGCTTCTATTCATAAGTTTCTAAGTTGTGTCCCAGCAGTAATACTTTAAAAGCAAGTAAAACCAAGAGAATTAAAAAAAAAATTAGTTTGGGCCCTTTTGAGTGGTTACACAATGGGAAAGAATAATGGGTGACTCATTTGGGAGTATCCCTGCTTTTGTACTGAAAGGTCTAAGCATCACACTACAATTGCCAGTGACCAGAGGTTGTTCAAGAATAAGAGGAATGATGGTACAGATATTTTGACAAATATACTCCATAATCACATGACAAGTAATGTTTGAAAAATTGAAACTCTGGACTGTTCAGAATTGTACAACCGAAAGTGGCTTTTGAAAGAGAGGTGGTATGTGGCCTTTTGCCTTTTCCATCAAGTACAACTATGGGCCACGGATTGCTCATACATGGACACTGAAGTTTCATCCAACCACAATCTTTGCACACAACTCTCCCCTGGCAGCTGAGGGGCAAGCCCTTGAGAGATAGGCTCAGGGAAGAGGGTTCAGCCCTAGAGAGACAGGTGCACTGGCTTCTAGAGCCAGAACAGAGGTAGAAGAGGCTACGGGCGCTGAAAAAAAAAAACACATTCTGCCTCCATAAACCTCGTGCCCTGGGAGGAATAGTGAGCATGGGCAAGTGGCACCTTCTGAGGCCTTTTTCATATTTGTTATTTTCTTGCACTACAACCTTTTAAAATTCTTTTATTTCTTGAGAAGATATCATAATTAAATTATTTCTCCCTTCCCTTTCCTCCCATACACTCCTCCTTGCTACTTTCAAATTCATGCCCTCTTTTTTCATTATTATATATATATGTATGTATTTATGAAATTATATGTAACATATGTATGCATGTTTTTATATGTGTGTGTATAGTCCTAAACAAATAAGTACAACTTGCTCAGTCTGCATAATGTTACTTGTATGTATATTCTCAGGGCTGACCATTTGATACTGAATAACTAATTGGTGTAACTCCTTCTTGGAGAAGACTATTTTTCCTACTCTCTGCATCCCTTAGTTGATTGTCATTTTTTGTAGAGGCATGAGGCCTCGAGAGCTTTCCCTTGTCCATATTAGCAGCACGTCTATTAGTATTGTCCTTGTTCAGCTCACTTTTAGACAGTCATGGTAGTGAGATTTTATGGGTGTAGCTTCCGAAATTACTAGGAAACATAATGTCACCCAAAAAAGAAAACTACCTACTTCTCTGGATCTTATAATCTTTCAGCCCCGTCTTCTGCCATGTTCTCTGAGTTTCATGTGCAGGAGTTGTGTTGCAGATGCATCGGTTGGGACTGGACTTCACAACTGTGTACTTTGATTGCTTGTGACTTTCTATAATGTTCTCTGCTGTTGCAAGGAGCAGTTTCCTTGATGATGGATGAGGACTACACTTATCTGTGGGTGTAAAGACAAATATTCAGAATGTAGTTGGAGATTTGCTGGTTTAGTAGAGTGGTGATTGTTGGCT
>LOEQ01002196.1:104265-115000 GCA_001685075.1 Bramus lutescens | reverse complement strand
CCCGGATACAGGATTTCACTAGGCCTGGGTTTCCAATAAGGCATGGTTTTCCTCTTACTAAATAGGTCTTAAGTCCATTTAGAGAGTTCTGATTGCCATGGGGGGGGGTGTCACACCTGCACTCTTAGGATTATCAGGCCATGCTAGTCATTGTTGGGGTCCATGGGTATCATAGCTTGGTAGGACTGTGGGTTGTTTCCCTCCTTTGGAAGCTTGTATGGCACCTTCTGATCCCAAAAAAGTTAGACCTCAGAGAGGGGGGTTGCAACTATTTTTGATTTTTATTTTGATCTGATTTGATTTTGAACAAATATGAACATTTTGACTTTTCATCTATAAAGACTCTGAATGGCAGAGATCAGAGACCTCAAATGACAGTGCCTTTCTGATTGGTGACAAGCAACAGATGCTAAGGTAAAGGCAGTTTCTAAGTAGAGACATGTAAGATGTAAAGGTCTCTTTCTCAATTCAGCGGGAGGTAAGAAAGGAGTAGAGATGTTGTTGAAGGACTGAGCAATGCAAGGATTCCAGAAATATCTGGTACTAGCTTTACTTATAAGATGGAAGTGAAGGTTAGCAGGGGATCTTCTGGTTTGGACACAGAGAAGTTAATAGCTCTTTGGGTATCCCAAGCCTTCAAGTCTACTAATATATCAGTATTACTTAGGAAAAAAGAAAGAATATTCTCAATGATTTATTATGTCTGCGTAGATTCAAATTCACCAGTAAAATAAATGCAAGTTTTATCATTCTTATTTCAACGGGAAATTTTAGGAACTATCAAAATCAATATATCCATTAGGAGATAAACTGCACCATACTTTATTGACATTTTTCATAGCAGGCTTTAAATAATAACAGTCAGTTTGAACGATACTGAAGGCTCTGTAGAGAGAAAGTACCATTTTGTTAACCCAAAACAAGATACCCATAAAACTGGAAAAGTGATCATTGTGCTAATCAGGTTTAATTTTTTCCCTTATTAGAAAAATCAAGATAAAATGTTTTCAAAACATTCCATGAGCTTGTTTTTCCCTGTTCTCTTTTGTATAAATAAATAAATAAATAAATAAATAAATAAATAAATAAATAAATAAATAAATAAATAAATAAATAAATAAATAAATAAATAAATAAATAAATAAATAAAGGTATCATGCCTAATAAGGTATAGAGTGCTTCACTGGAAATCACTTGCCAAGCCTTCTAGCTATAGCAGAATGAATACACTTCATAACCGGGACCTGCACAATCCTATTTAAAAAATACAAAATACTGGAAACTAGTATTTGCTTTGGATACAAGAGAGTTATGTGGAGTAACACTGTTTCATCAAGGCTATCTCCTTGTATCACTATCAAATATGGAAGAAATAGCAAAGTATATTTTCAACCTTTTTATGAAAAAGAAGAAAGAAAGAAAGAGAGAGAGAGAGAGAGGGAGGGAGGGAGGGAGGGAGGGAGGCAGGGAGGGAGGAAGGAAGGAAGGAAGAAGGAAGGAAGGAAGAAACTTCATCAAAGGGAGAAAGAAGAAAGAGGTACATTGTTACTGTCTCCTGCATGGTTCTTCACCTCAAATAACCTAATGTTACATTTATATTTAAACTGAAAGGCACATCCATTATACCCAAATCCAAAGCTTAACCTCCTCCTCGCTGATTTCTTTGGACTTTCTAGACAATGTAGAGCATCCAGAGTTACCAGCAATTCTAAACAAGGGCATTACTGGCTCAGGAGCAGTAGACAGCCAGTAACTCTCAATGTAGACATTGACACAAGGTAATCTAGCTGCAATAACATGAATGTGATCTTAAGATTTTTGATTGCATATATAATTAAAGAGTACTAAGATTCTATAAAGACTCTCAATTATTTTGCAATCTAGTTACAAATTTGTTTCCATATGATTTAAATAATAGCAAAAAATGCAATCCCAATGTGGAACAGATGACCTGAAAGCAGAAAGAAAACTTTTTGTTGGGAGGGGGGAATAGTGGGAGGACTGGAAATAATAGAGATTAAATATAAACAAGGTACAGTGTGCGTGCATGGAAATATTGTAACTAAAGTCATTTTGTGTGCTAACTTAAGAACATTTAAGTTTAAAAGAAGGTGTCAGACATGGGTGGTACACACCTTTAATCCCAGCATTCGGGAGCCAGAGGCAGGTGAATTTCTGTGAATTCACCTCCAGCCTGGTCCACAGTGAGTCCTGGGACAACCAGTACTGCATAAAGAGAGCTTACCTGAAAAAAAAAGTAAAAATGACATGTTGTCCCTCTCTGTAGCTTTCTAGTAACATTTAAATTGTGACAAATGCTTCTTCCAACATTACCTTTTTCTAAGACTCATTCTTTCTTTTGAATTAATTTTTAAACAATCTTGAGACTGTATAAATAACTCAGTATAGTACTATGAGTGGTGCAGCAAAAGCTCTCATTTGAATCCCAAGACCAAAATAATAATAATAATAATAATAATAATAATAATAGATGTTGTTGCTGTTGTATTTCCCTTTATTTTAAGCTGAAGCAAAATTTGATACAAGTATAAAATAAAACTCCCAGGGCAAAAAAGACGGCAATATCAGCAGCTGTCAAGAATGGAAGAGAGAAGAAAAATGGCAATGCTCTTTAAGAACGGAGATCTGACACAACAGACAAGGAGCCTCACGGTGGGGAGGGGCCTTCAGAGAAAGCGAGGAAGCTTAACAAATAAAATGTAACCTTAGATTATGTTCCACTTCTCTGCTCTGCAGCTTTGGTTCTGATGTTAGAGAAGACAGCACACATTTGTTGACTATTGAAACACAATTTACTATTTTCCCATCTGTCCCTTAGCAAATCAAGCCGTCGAATCTGCAAATTGCAAAAAGGATACAATTTTACCTTATTGCGAGGTTGCAGATGTAGCTCAGCCTTAGAGTCCTCACCTGACCTGAGAAAGGTCCTAAATTCAGTCTCTAACATCACAAAAGCAAAACCCAAAAACGTGTGGTACATTTCAAAAATAAGACAGTATATCTCTTTCAAATCTATCATGAGACACGTAAATAATACAGCAATTTGATACAATTAGTATACATTCTTTAACATGCGACCAAAGTTTCGTCAGTGGGCCTTCTTGCTCCTTAAGTTCGAATTTCTTCTGCAGTTCCTTTACTTGATTTTTATTTTGAGGTAATAATAATTTTGTGCTTTCAGCATTATACTGGCCACCTCTATGATACGACTGTGCTTGTCTGCACTAGAACAATTCATATAAATTGCAATTAAAGGATTCTTTCCTCAGGCCACAAAGGTCGATTTCACTACAAGTCATCTAGTTAACATTATTACAAATCTCCAGTTACTAGTTAGCATTATTACGAATCTCCAATTACTGCAGGTATTAAGGTATAAAGAATAACGAATGAGCTGTATGAGAGAGCTGGAGCAGAAACCTTTGACCTTCTGAAGTTAGGTGGGAATGGCAGGAGTGGAAGTATAAGCAGGGAAAAGGAAGCCCAAGACCATGGAGAAATTCGTACTAACTTGTAGAAAGAATAAGGATGAACAAACCTTTCTATGGACTCCATTCAAATTGTATGTGTTTGGGTACTAGCTGAGAAATCATGGAACCCAGGGATCCTTTATTTTTAAAATCTTTGGGTAGATGAATTTACTTAAAGCTACATTTGTACAGTAAGAAAGGGTGTCTTGCTTATATTGTTCCAATGAGGAAAACCCTTACAACTTTCTGAAAACACCTTTAAAGCATTATTATTACTATTATTATTATTAGTGTGTGCATGTAAGTGTGTATATGTGTCTACTTGCAAAAAGGTTGGTAAAAGTTCATAAGGAGGTTGAACAATATTATCATCCTCATTGCTTCCAGCTGTATTTAGTCATGACTTTACTTTGGCCTGAAGAATTGGTTGATTCTCTCAACTCTCCAAAGACCTGGAATTACTGGCTTTACCAACGTCGATTGCTAGCTGTTGATAGAGATCACTTCTCTTAAGAAAACGGTGTCTTCCCTCTTTGCAAGGAGTCCCTCCGACCCTTATCAGTTTTGAAAAGCTCAGCGAAGGAAGCGCCAGCTAAAACGTCCCACCATTTTCTTTAACATTTTCTCTTGAAGTTTCGGCCCTGAGCCATCAGCATTTACTCTGCTTTCCCAGTCACTGTGGAGAGCAATTCTTCACTGTCTAATAACAACAGGTAGCTTTCCAGATAACTATAATGATGCTTTCATGCCCACTTCCTGACTCCTATCAAAATCTACGCTTTAGTACGCAAGTTAGGTTTCTGTATTGAGATCCCAGCTGGGTGGTGGTGACGCATGCCTTTAATCCCAGCACTCTGGGAGACAGAGGCAGGCAGATCTCTGTGAATTCGAGGCCTCTACAGAGTGAGTTCCAGGATAGCCAGAGCTATACAGAGAAACCTTGTCTCTGAAAACCAAAAACATCCCAAATAACTCTAGTGTGCGTATATAACAATCCCAGTTAAGGCGGAAGTGGGCTGACCTAGATGCTCCATCATGGGACTCTACCACCTTATTCCTATGCTGGCCTGAAAGGTCACTACCCTTATCAAAGAAGGTTCAACATCGCATCCACTTGCTAGGCAGAAATGAGGGAGAAGAGATGTGGAAAATGATGTACCTCATCCTCATGGACATGGGCAGAACCTCCAGGTTTTCATAGTCTACTCATGAAACCCACAGTCTAGGAAATGTCACTTGCTGGACAGTCGCCCGCTCCAACAACAGCAAAATGCAACACGGGGAGAAGTGAAGAGTAGCTATCGGATGATGAACAGCAGACTCAGTTTGCTGCAGGATATGTTGCAAATACCAACTTCACTACATAGCATCAAAGGCATCACACAGAACATCGAGATTAACAGCAGTGCAATTATTTCATCAGGTCATGTGATATTGTCTGTTCAGAAACTGTCTTCTGTAAAGAAGGACCCAGTACTGTCATCACTCTCACAAAGGACTCTTTGTGGAACTTTTGATGGTGTTTGTCCTTTCAGAGAAATGGAAACAGCATGTTTCTATTCTCCAGTTCCTAAACTGCTCACATAAGTAGCTTGAAGGATCAGACTCCAAATGTAAAACATTGGGCTGAGCTCCCAAAGTCCAGCTGAAGAGTGGGAGGAACGAGAATATGAGCAAAGAGGTCAAGACCATGATAGGTTCACCCACTGAAACAGTCTGCCTGAGCTAATGGGAGCTCACCAACTCCAGCTGGACAGGGAAGGAACAAGCATAGGACCAAACTAGTCCCTCTGAATGTGGATGATAGTTGTGTGGCTGGGGCAGACTGCGGGGCCACTGGCAGTGACATCAGGATTTATCCCTACTGCTTGTACCTGCTTCTTGGGAGCCTATTCTCTTTCGGTAGATACCTTGCTCAGCCTAAATACAGTAGGGAGGGCCTTGGACCTTACCCAAAACAATGTGCCTTCCCCTCTCTGAGGAGTGGATGGGGGGTAGAGTGGGGGATAGGTGGAGGGAATTTGGGGAGGGGAGGGAGAGGGAACTGGATTTGGTATGTAAAATGAAAAAAGATAGATTGTTTTCCTTAAAAAAAAGAAATTATTAAAAAAAGAAGGAAAAACAACCTCCTAATTTCTCCTGCTTTTTTTCAGAGTGTTTTTTTATGTGACAATATTAGTTAAATTGATTTCTAACTGCTTCAAAATAAAAGTCCCAAGTGAATAATAATATTCAGATTACTTGGGTAGAGAACTCACTCAGAAATTGTAAAGTACCTTCCTTCCTTCCTGTCTTTCCCTCTTTCTTTCTTTCTTTCTTTCTTTCTTTCTTTCTTTCTTTCTTTCTTTCTTTCTCTCTCTCTCTCTCTCTTTCATTCTTTCTTTCTTTCTTTCTATGTTTTGGTCTTTATGAAACCATTTCATGGTGTAGGTAAAGTATATATAAAGATGTGTAGTTACTTGATTAGCCCAAAAATTGTTCTCATCAAAATGAAAACTTTAGTGTTCCCATTAAATATTCTTGAACTAGAATACCTGATATTATTTTATGTTAAATTTTGAAGACCTAGATCCATTCTTTCCACTTTTGTCACTTAGAGCAGCTAGGAAGGTACACACTTCCATTCTGTCAATCAGTCTCTGACTCCTTCACACACACACACACACACACACACACACACACACACACAACAGCAGCTGTGAAAATGGCTGAAGTTTTCAGATGAACATGGTGGCTCAGAACCATTTCCAGAACAAGATACCTTATTAGACTTGGATGTTTGCAAATAGGCTCAAGTCCCTGGGGAATCTTTCAGATAAGTTTTAGGAGGCTGCAGAAGAGGGAGTTGTGGAGCATTGGTCAGAAATGAATCCGGGACATGAGGACCTACACACTGGGGTCCCTTCATCCTCAGCCTCTGAAAAAAACCTGGAAGAGTAGAATATTTGGTATTGTGGTAATACAAAATAAATAAATATAAATAAATAAGGGACAGCCAGGGGTTAGACTTGCACATGCCCTTATCAGAGAGATGGGAACACTCTGAGTTGTAGATTTGGTCCCATCTTCCCGAAGCTTACACCAAGGTGAAGGGAGCTGAGAGACAAGGTCAGAAATTGGACAGACAATGCAGTTTAACTGCTTCAACACATTCCTATTGTCTTACACAAAATGGGTTTTAAAATAGAATATGTCTTATGAGAGATTTCAGCCATAGATGTTCTGATAATTAATTTCTGTGGAGTGTGTGTTGACTTAAATACATTGGGCCAGACTGAAACCTTCATAGCCCATAAAGGCTTTGCAGTGACCTTTGGATGAATGATTGAGTCTCGAGTGTAATTGCAGAAAGGAACTTTGCTCTCACTTAATTTTCCCTTCTCCATAGTTACCAAGACTTAGACTTATAAAAGCTACAGAAAATCGTTGTATGACTAGATAACAGGTGCTTCAAGAACTTATGACTTCACTGGTTCTGCTAGGTGACGTAAGTTAATTACTGGCACAGGGTTGAAGGTATGGAAGGAAACAAATGATATCTGTGGCCAGACTCAAGACAGCTACACATAGCCACCATGTCTAGAAATCCAAGACGTAAGAGAGCAAACCCCTAGCCCAGGAATAAGACCCCCAGATAATCTCCAGGCCCCTCTGCAGCCACATGAAGCAACCTCACTGGTTAAGAGCTTATGTTTTAGTTCAATCCAAAAGAGCCATTTTTCCCAAAAATTGTGTTGCCTTTTCTACATGTGGTCTACAACTTTCAAATGGGTTATAAAACCATCTCAATGGATCAAGACCATGTATTTTAATTAAACAAATGGAAATGGAATAATAAAGGAGAGAAGAAAAGAGAAAGAAGACATTTTATTTTGGTTGCACACATTTGTGTGTAAGTTTGCTGGGTCCCAAGACCATAACTAATTCTTTAGAACTAGAGACATGATCATCACAATATAAAACAAAAAGTGAACCAACTATCCCAAAATGCTATAACCCATTGTGTGGCATTTCTCCCACAATAAGGATATATATCATGCAAGGCATAATCACAATGTGTTAAAGAACAAATAAGACCAAAAGTTAAAAAGAAAGAAAAACTTATTTAAATGTTTGTGTATAGTTTAAACGACAAACTTCAAACTCGAGTAAAACTGTTTCAATTTCATGTTTTTAAAAAAAATCAGTATTAATTGCAAAGAATGTTCAAAGAATTTCAAAGAATGTTCTTCAAAGAAGTTCTCAGAATACTTGGTTTCATTTTACCCTACCCTAGTCTTCTTTTCTACAAACCACAAATCTAAGTACGGGCATTCATTTTCTCATCCTTATCCATTATCCCATGTTTTTCGTATATCAGCCCCATTATTTAAAGTAAATAGTGACTTTTTTCAGAAAATTTTACTTTAAGGTGCATAATAAAGACACGTGTAGATGTCACTACACAGTGTCTTCTGTGACTTTGAGTTATTCATGTATACAGCCTAACATAATTCGAGTTCAATTGAAGGCCAGATCTGGGAAGCATCATTGCGGGTCAGTCTTTTTGCTGGAAGAAATGTCCCCTGATACCCTAAGGGGAGGGAAAAAGGTGGACATTCCTTTTAAACACAGTCTCAGCTTCATAGTTCTCTGACCTCATTCCCCTGTGTGCCAGTCTTCCGTGTTCTTCATCCCAGCAGAGAGTGCAGAGAGATCTGAAGGGAATTCTCTCTCACAGGGAGGCTGCATGACCCCACACTCCCTCCCCACTCAGACTGCAGCTGGAAGACAGAGATGAAAAGTGAACGGGGTGTGGCAGCCCTCTGGGATTCAGTGTGGCCAGGGCCTGAGCACGGTTATCTCTGCCTTACTCACCCTGGGCTCTCCAAGCCCTATCTCTGATTCATTCCATTTCTACCCTCTGGACCTTGAACACAAAGAACTGTGTTTCAGAAGGATCAGAAGCAATTATCATCTGATGCAGGGCCCCATGTGAGAGCTGGAAGATCCTTCCCCCGGGGCCCCTCCTGCAGTCCTTCTCTTCCTTGTGCAACTGACTTCCTCCTGTGGATCCCAGACACACGCAACACACTCAGGCTGCACATACAGATTCCCTAGGTGTGCAAAGCTTGTCCTTGATCTTTCCACATGGGTTCAGAGCCTTGCTCTATTCCAGATGCTCTACTCCCTGCCCCTCATGACTCGGGAATCTATGATGAAGAGGGGGAAGAAAAATTGGAAAAGCCAGAAGTAGTGAATGACCCCAAGGAAAGAACATCTTCTGGATATATCAGGGCTGATACACATATGAACTCACGGAGGCTGTGGAAGCACACAGGAGACAGGCATGGGTCAAACTCAACACTATCTCAGCGCTGAGAAGGGGGAGTGGACACAAAGTCCCGCCCCCAAGCAAAGAACTGTTTGCAAGTGTTGCCTGTTGGGAAATAACAACCACACTCCAGGGCAGGCCCCATGCCAAGGAGTAGTTGGCCAACTTAAATGAACTTCATGGTTTTGTACATGCTTTGTTTTGCTTTGGTATTACTTTTTCTCACTGGGATTTGTTGGTTGTTGCTGTTGTTGTTTGTTGCTGTTATTTGTTTTGTTTTGTTTTTTTGCTTTGATTTTCATTTTTGGAGGTTTTTGGAGAGAGGGGAGCAGAGAACACAAAGTTGGATAGGTAGGAAGGTGAGGAAGGTCTGGGAGGAGTTGATGTTGATAGGGAGAAAATATGATCAAATGTATTGCATGGGAAAAAATTAAAGAAAAATCAAAACAAAACTTTCCCACTATCCATACCCTGCTCTAGCTCCCTTCATGATGCTTCTCAATATCGCTAAGGCTAAAGACCATCATTTTCCTAAACTCTGCTCTCTCCAACAGAATACAAGCCCCCTGGGGCTGAGATTTCCTTTGGCTGCTTCATCTCCAGCACCTCAAGCAATGCTTAGTGGGCATTAGGTAATAGCTATTGAGTAAAGAAATGGATCTCAGGTCCAGTGGCTCGGTGGGTAAATATACTCATCACCAAGCCTAACAACCTGAGTTCAATCAGCACCCAGGACCTAATATGGTAGAAGGAAAGAACAGACTGTCTCAAGTTATCCTCTGACTTCCACACATATGCTGTGGCACACGTGTACCTACACATATACATATATAAATAAATAAATGAATTAGAAAAAAATAAAACAAGTAGCCAGGGGTTGGCAGGAAGCTAGGTGCTTCCAGATGTCAGCAATGGCAAGTGTGGTGGAAACTCTGAAGGTCATGTGACACAGAGCCTGCAAATCAACAGTCTTGCTCCTCCTTCCAGTGCCTGAGTTCACTGAATTGAGAGTATCTGGTGTGGGCCTTCGGAATCTTCCTGTGCACTAATCATGACTCTGACTTGCAACCTCTTCTTTTAGGGGCCTCTCCATCTGCTTTATTTGGCTTTAAATTCAACCCTCCTCTCTTCACCTCTGTGCGTCAGCTTGGACAGAACCCCAAATGATGCTCCTGCTTGCTGGTTCTTCAGCCTCACCTCAGCTAGTCCAGGCTTCCTGGGGCCTCGCTAGTCCCCACTCTCCTGGTTAATTTTTGTGGTTAACTGAACACCACTTAGAGCCCCCTGGGAAGCAAGAAGTTGTTGTGGGATATTAGTATACAGTGTGAAGGTGTATTGCTGTGATTGGCGTGATAAAAAGCTGAATGGCCAATAGCTATGTAGGAGGTATAGGCAGGATTTCCAGAGAAAGAAAGGAAGAAGAGAAGGAATCTAGGCACACAGGAGAAGCCAGGAGATGCAGAGAGGAAACAGGTGGTACAAGATGGAAGAGAGGTAACACCACATGATAGAACATGGTTTAATATAACTGGGTTCATTTAAGTAATAAGAGCTAACTACTTAGGAACAAGCCTAAGCTGTAGGCCAATCTTTCATAATTAGTAAGAAATCTCCCTGTTATTTTTAGGGAACTGGCTGGCAGGACAAAAAAAGATTTGCTATAGAAACCTCAGCTGAAGAATTTTGTCCCCTTCAGACTAACGTGCGGCTGTGCCTGTGAGAGAGGGCTTGACTGATGATTGATGTGAGAGGACCCAACTTCCTGTGGGCATCACCATCCTAAACTGATAGTCCTGGGCTACCTGAGAGAAAGAGATACCCTGTAAGCAGTGGTCTTCCGTGTTTTCTGCTTTAATTCCTGGCCTGACTTCCCTCAGTAATGGGTTGTGACCTAGCAATGTAAGCCAAGCATACTCTTTCTTTTTTTTGG
>LOEQ01002196.1:93062-104252 GCA_001685075.1 Bramus lutescens | reverse complement strand
GGTGTTTTACTAAAGCAAACTAGACAATCAACTTTACCCATCAAGCTAGCCAAACCCTTTCTCACATCCAGCTTTTATAGAGACAAATCTTTCATGATTATTAATATCATATCTAGAAACTCACCGGCTAGACTGGTTAGTTATCTGAACCAATCCCCTTTTCAAATCAAAGTGATTTGAATCATTTCTGTTGCAACTGAAAGAGTCCTGGTCAGATGTTACCATTATGTGGCTGAGGTCTCAGCTTAACACACAGCTAGAATATAGACTAAGGGCCTGGCAAAAATATCCACTAGTATAGATTAGGTCCTCTTGACAGATATTGGATGATCTGAACGAAAATTCTTGATAGGCTACCAAACGCCAAGGAGATTAAAAACCAAGGTTAATTAATCATCTGGTTGTAGAGGTACACACCTGTAATGTCAGCACTTGGAGAGTGGAGACAGAAGGACCATCTATATGATGTCATCTTTGCCTACACCGTGAGTTTACAGTAGAGCTACATAAGACATTGTCGGGAAAAGAATGAGATTAACTCTAAAACCTATGTTGCCATCCCTTAGCTTCAACACACTTTCCTACCTCTGGTTGAAGACTACAACTTCAATAGAAACACACCATTTGTATGGCCAGATTAGATTAGGAACAGATCTGACTGGTGAAGGAAGGATGTCAAGAGCATGGCTGAATTATTTCCTATCTAACTATAACAAGAAATCTGCAGCAGAAATCCATAAGCAATGGCAGATCTTACAGAGTCTGGGTACTATTAGAAAGTCTTCTGAAAACAGAGAGTCCAAAATTCCAACTAGATTTCCATATTTAAAAGTCCCGATGAGGCAGAATCATCAATGAGTGTTTTTGACAAGTCATCCTGGGCTTTGCTAAGGATGAGAAGGTCCTGATATCATCATCCCACTGATTTCCCCTATGTTGAAAAAAAAAGGGGGGTAGTTTATAAAACATGCAAGTGTATGTTTGTATGTATCTATGCATGGGTACTTACATGTGTGTGTGCATATGTATACACTGATCATTTTTTACGTTCCCCTTATCAAAAGGCATAAAATACTTTTGGGAGAGTAGTGGCCTTTTAAAAATATCTCTCAAAACACTATCACAACATTAGCTAAGTGAAAACCCTAACCTTTGAAGTGTCTTTCCTAATGTATTTCCTTATCTCATGTGTATGAAAGACTATCTGCTCACATGTGTGAGCACACCATGTGTCGGCTTGGTGCCTGCAGAGCTTAGAGGAAAGCACAAGACTCCCCGGAACCGGAGTAATGAGTGTCTTGTCAGCCACCCTGTGGGTGCTGGGGATCCACCGGGGTCTTCTTAAGAGTAACCAGTAGTTCACACCACTGACCCATCTCCCCAGCCCCTGGTGTATATTTTGTTGGTTTGTTTTCTTTTCTTCTTCTTCTTTTTATTATCTTCATCTCACTTGAAAACTGCCTGAGTTCCCAGCATTGTATTTTGGGATGTACTCAACTTGCATTTCAAGCTTTACCAGATGCCATCCGACTGGTTTACTCTGAACACTGTGTGCCTCCCACCTACTCAATTTTTTTCTCCTACTCACAAGGAATCCAGCATCAAACACACTGGATCTTCTCTCTGCCCTTATTCTGCTTTTGGACAAGTGACATAACCATGCCCACCCCCTCGTCCTTTGATCTGCTTCTTGAACTGCGAAGTTCGAGATGAGATTTTACACGCAGGCTCTAAACTCCATGGCTTTACTCCCGTAGAACACCAGTTGCATAAAGACGAGGATTTGGTGGATTTAACGCTGCAGTTCAACCTCGAAAATAGTTCCAAATAGCAACCTAATGCATTTGTTAACCGAATAAAGGAAGAAAAGTAAGAAGGAAGATAAAGGATGGCTGTGCGAGCTGGGACCAGCGTCATTCTCTCTGATCAGCGCCTCGGAAACACTGCTGCGTAACAGTGCTTGTGGGCAAATGTGTACTGAGCTCTCGGCAACTCTCCACAGCCCCCACATTCCTTCTCACCATCTGACTTTAAATTTTTTCCCCTCAGTTTCTATTCTATGACATTTGGAAATCGGCACACAAAACAAAGTAAGAGCACTAATTAATTAATGAACTCATCAACAGCCTAGAATTAGGTCTGCAGTAACGGAGACCAGACAGCTGGGGGAACACCAGCGGTGGCCACGATTCCCAATCTGGTGAGATACTGGAAAGAACTTGCCCACCAAACCAACGCCTATAAAATATAAGGCTCTTCGAACAAGGAGGAAAGGGGGATGCATGTTCAGTGCTGGAGATTCTGTGAATCACTTGGCAAGCAAAACCCAGAGTCAGGAGTATCTGTCACTAAGGACTGAGCAAAGTCCTGGCAGGCATTAAGTAATACTAAGGAAATCCAAGGATGTTTTCCAATCAATGTGAAAGCCACAAGGGCAAAGCCCTTTGCCTCTATTACATTCTTTGCCATAGCCACACCTCACTAGTCTTGACATTGTATACTTCCTTGGTAATTATTTAACTGAGTGAATAGTGAATCAACCTTAGCTGGCTTTTTTTTTTCAGTAAAAGGACAACAAGAACTAGAAATAATTCTTATACCAAAACAACTCAATTTGAAAAAAAAATCCCAGTGGTTTAAACACACAGGGAAGATGCAGTCTCTCTGTCTTTTCCTGCAGATGACTTCATTTTCAGGTCGCTAACACCTACCCAAGCTGCTTACTTTTGCAATCACAAGAAAAGGGAGCGGGGACGGGCAAGAGGAGGAATCTTTCAAAGTACATGAAGCATATTGCATACTACAAGGCTTCTACTTGAATGACATCATTTGTGAGCCCCTAGCTGGAGTTGAGATTTTGAGCACGTGTGAAGGACTGACTGTCCAACCTCTTGGAGGGTGGAGTGGTGCCTGCTTCACCCTAACCAGCAGAGCTGAGGGAGAGGAAGGGAACCACCAAAGGGAACACATTAAGGATATTTCCTAGAAGGAGTGTGAGCTCTGTGATGGATAGACGGTAGACGTTCACCACAAAGACGTAGTAGCCCAGGCTCGACTGGGCTTGGCTGAATCAGATCACCTCCCAGCCAAGCCCTAGGCATGAAATCTCGGAGCTCTGATAGCAGGCAACACAGGATAGTTTGGGCACTGATTCAGGTAACTAAGGAGCGTGACTCGGCCATGAGCCAGCATAGTAGGAACTGTTACTGAAGCAAGCAAGGAGACATCAAAACAGCTCCAGCTTCCAGGCTGTGTGTAAGTTCTCATATACTTCCCCAAGTGCAAACATAATTGGTTTTGGTGAAATCGAGGACAGGGTAGCATTCAAAGCTGAATCAGAGAGTGTAGGAGTATTTAAGATGTTAGGTGCAGTGCTTCCGAGTGCCATCCTAGGGACACGTTCGCTGTCAATAAATGGCACTGTGCCTGTCATCCAAGTTCAGACTCTATTGAACTCTGTGATGGAGGTGGGTAAAACACCTACTGGGCAACCTTGAATTCAAACCCTAAAAGCTGTGTTACAAAAACCAAATGTGTTATTGGTAAATCCCAACCCTAGTAAATCCCACCACAGGATGAGAGATACAGACAAGAGAGTCCACTTGTGGGGCATTTGTATCAAGTGCCCAGGAATAACAAAAAAAGACCCTGCCTCATAAACCAAGTGAAGGGAGAAAAACTGAAAATCTTTCCTTCTGACTTTCACACACACAAATAAACTGGGGCTATGCCCCCCCCTAGTTCCACACAAATAGAGTAAATATTTTAAAGTCGTTTGGAAACAGCTGCAAAGGTACCCCGTGGACACTTGACCTTCAGGATTACATATCACTCCCCACCTTCCTCTGCTCACACCATTTTATTATTTTCTTATGAGTGAAGATAAGCAGTACCTCCAATGAAGGCAGAAATCTCTTATGTATATGTGTGTATGTCATATATGTGCGTTCCATCCACTCCTGCCTCTTATCTACTCAATGACCTAATCTTGTCTACTGTACATCCTACACATTGCCAAGCTCCTGCCCCTTCCCTCAAGCTGTTGGCAGGATCCAGGCTTTCATCACCTTTGTGCAGACTCCTTCATTTGTCCTTCCTGGAATTCCCCATACAGTGATGCACAGTTCTAAGACCCATAGTCTATGCAACTCTGTCTTCCCGTAGCATTCCATAACAACCTTTCCTGTAATATTCCAACATCATACTGGAATATTGTTTTATGTGCTTGCCCCACTGACTAGATAGTGACACAGTCAGACTGCACTTACGCTGTCTTATGCACTCAGCATAATGAGACCTGGTGACTCCTTCCAGTCCCTGGTGAATCACATGCCATGCTCCAAACATGACTTCCTGCCTCTCACATCAGGACCAGGATGTGAACAGTTAGACTTTGGCATGTATGGTGCAATCGTTTAGACTTTTTCTGAATCAGATATAAATGCAGGAGATAACAAATTAGAATGCAGTAGAGGAACTTCATCTTTTCTGAAACAGCTTTTGCTCTGTAGCCCAGGCTAGCCTAGAACTCAAGATCCTCCTGCCTCAGTTTCCCAGAAGTTAAGATTATAGGCATTCGTTGCCACGCTCAGCAAGAACACTGTGCTTTCTTAGGATGTTTTTGCTGAGTCCACAATACGCTTTCATCAGCAGTTTGCCGATGCAATGGCCTGTGGTTCTGCAATGTGCATATTATATATTCAAAGATGAAAGAAAGCATTCCAAACTCGGGCAGTCTTCCCTCCACTGTAATTATAGAGAACTTCCTTTATACCATCATGCTGGAGACAATCCAGAGCATCTCTGGGTATCAGGGGGACACTATCATAATAGTCTAACCTGTTGAAGTAATCAAACAGAAGTTCCAAGTTAGCAGCCCAGCATTCTTACCACGGGCAAGCAGCAAACTTTCTTATAAGACTGATAGGCTCACTCACATGTGACCATTTCAGTTCACCTACTTAAGTGTTTTGATTATGTAACATAATGAAAATTTTAATCATGTTTCTAGGTTACCATGCTTGTTTACCACTGTTTTGATTGTGATATATGACCTGCTTTAGCTATTCAGACAAGAGACATTACATAATATGATTATAGGTGTATACACTAAAGTAAAATTGCTTACTTGAGTCTCTGACAGACTCTGGCTTTAATGAGAATTCAATGTGCCACCTCTTTACCCTTCTTTGCAAGAAAGTTCATTTGAAAGTCAGTTTTATCACTTTAAAAAGGTAAAAGCAACAATGTTGTCTATATATTTTTAGATACTATGACTAGTACCCCTTTTAATCTTTATTTTCACAAAGTGTCATACTAGAGGATGTTCATCTAATAACGCCGGTGAATACTTTAGAAGTGATCCTGATCACTTTGTTTAGACTCTTGATACTGTGTGATGTATACTTTGCAGAAATGAGTGTAGGTGATGTATACTTTGCAGAAATAAGTGATCTGAAGTTTAATCAGATATGGGAGCAGGAAGGATTAAAAAACATTAAATGTACAATTGAGAGCTAATGCTATTTCATAGGAACATTTTGTAAATAAGCAAATACATCAAAGCAGCCAAATCATTTTTAAAAGACTTTAAGCCTTGGGGGTTAGGGAAATGGCTCAGTAAGTAAAGCACTTGGTAACCCACTTATAATCCCCACCCTTGGGAGTCATAAACCGGAGATCCCTAGAGCAAGTGGACTACCAAGGCTAGTCACGTGAGCTGAGTGAGCTCTAGTTTCAAGTAAGAGACCCTTCCTTACTTCATAAGATGGAGAATTATTTTTAAAAAATACCCAACATCAACCTCTGGCCACATACATCTATGGAGACACATGCACCTACATGCACACATGCACACATATACATGTATCTACAACAAGACATTAAGTCTTGACTTTTTAAAATAATGCACAATTTTCTCAACAAAAGAAATCTATTAATTAATTTAGTATGCATGCATGTTTCTGTGAGTGTGTTACACTTAAATTTTAAAAGATTACTTTAGGAGCTGGAGAGATGGTTCTGTGGTTAATGGTGCTTGCTGCTCTTCAAGAGGACCCAAGTTAATTTCCCAACACACATGTCAGTGGCTCACAACCACCTGTGGCTCCAGCTCTCGGATATCTGACACCCACTTCCAGCCTCTGGAGGCAGCCACACAGAAGAGACATCCAAATGCACAATCCTGCAGAAGAAAATCCTGCAAAAATTCGCAACATCTAACACATTTCACTGGTGTCAACTGAGAAGGTGACACTTGTAAACACCAACACGGAAAAGTAAAACGTGGGCTGGAGAGATGTTTCAGAGTGTACAAACGCCTGTGGTTAGCTCAGTCTCTAGAGCCACAGTGTAAAGAGGTGGCCAACTCAACTCTTGACCTCTTGATAGCTTTCCTCTGCCTTCCACCGTATTCACGTACATCTACCACAAACAAACAGACACATACTATAACAGTGCACACATTTTGAAAAAACTAAAACAATATATATCTTTTCCTCAACATGAATTTCTGTAACTCATTAAAACAAGCTCATTCATGCGCAAGAAAGGCTACTTATGTCTACCGACGACCAGTATTGGATTTTCACGTTAGGACCTCAGTAAAGATAAGAGTCATACAGGCATAATTTCTGTCACTTTCGAATGGCATAATCTATTAAGCCCTGGAAACCACTTACTGTTTACTAGACATAAATACTAGATTGAAACCATATAGAGCTAATCTATAAGGATATGAACTCTGGACTTTCAGATAGACAACTACACAATGATTTCTATTGATTTATGCTACCCAGTGTGTGTGTGA
Source organism: Bramus lutescens (assembly GCA_001685075.1). Taxonomy (NCBI): domain Eukaryota; kingdom Metazoa; phylum Chordata; class Mammalia; order Rodentia; family Cricetidae; genus Bramus; species Bramus lutescens. Next base: position 97,444 of record LOEQ01002196.1, on the reverse strand, counting down.
GAGAGGGCGGGGTGGGGGACAGAGACAGAGACAGAGAGACTGAGATTCTTACCACTGATTCACTAGCTGTTGGATCAGTAAAATTAACATTCCTATCTCATTCATCTCATAGAAACAGGTTCACATGTCACATGCCAGTGGGGGAGAGCACTGGGGTAGCCTTAACCCATAAAATGCATATTTTGTTAATTTGTTCACCAAGCGTTGAATAGTAGTGAATGTTTCCTCACACTTTGATACAGTTCACATGATTACCTATGTCTAGCACTTCAGAATTTTATGTGGTCGAGACAGGTGGCACGCAATCTCAATTACAAATGGAAAAGAGCAGCTGGGAGGGGCCAGGGTAAATCCCATCCTGCAGGTGTATTCTTTGGATTGACAATGTCTTCAAGAACTTCCCAATATTCAATAATTTGATGCTTTTCTGTTAAAATCTAGATTGGGAGATTCTATAAACAATCAAAAGATGGAGAAACGTGGGGCCCACATAAGTTTCTGGGCTGAGCTGAGGACCGTTGCTTCCATCAGTATATATGATCCCTGCAGATTAGAAATGATCTCCATGCTACATATACATTGTTGGCTGTTTGTATTACTTCTGCAATTCCTGGGTTTCATAGAGAAGATACTGTAATGATCTGGTAAACTAATTCACTGTGGTTTTATTTTTTCTTATTCCTCCTATTACAGTGATGATTGGGACCCTTACAAAGACATTCTTTCTTAGCGTTTTTCAAACGCATTCTTTGTAAGTGCCTTATAACCCTTTAAGGGAAAATAATTTTTCCCATTGGTTACTTATCTAGAAAAATGAAGTCTTTCTACTCAACGTATTATTTGCCATTTTTACTTTTTTACTGTTTTCTATTGAGCTATATATTTTTTACTGCTCCCCTCCCTCTCTCCCCTCTCCCCTTTCACCCTCGCCCATGATTCCCATGCTCCCAATTTACTCAGGAGGTATTTGCCATGTTTTAAAATACAGTTGTGAGAATAGATTCTCTGGAATTATCTACCCCAGTATTAGTACGACGTCTTGATGATGGCTACTGACATCACCCCCTACATAAAATGTGTTTTCACAGAGGTAGCTCAAGATCAAGGTAGCTGGTCATCAGCTTGTAGAAATTAATATATATTTGCATGTGTTTCTTTTTTCATTTTTGTTCAGCTGTGTTGTTTTTGCAATCTTTGGAGAATTTCACTGAAGTGATGGAGGAGACATTTTTCATGTTGAAGCGTGGTGAGATATAAAGAGAACATGCCTTCATTTCTGCTGATCTTCAGTACATTGTATATGGCCTAGAAACTTCTCTGATTTATGCAAATGGACAGGGGAGGGAAAGCAGTTTGTGACAATTCTGACGTGTGTCCTTTTGAAATAACAACGTTCAGAATCTTGACGAAGCAGTCTACCAAAAGATGGGTCACAATGTTCAAGGTTTACCTTGGGGCAAGGGCCTGAGGCAGAAAAGGTTCTTCACGGAAGCACAGAGACAGCCCTAGTGTTAGCAACGGGTCTGCTGTATTTTCAAGGACATTTCATTTGTATCTCCTTCTTAAGGATTTAACAGATTTACCCCCAAAGTCTTAAAAGTGTCTTCCAGACCTGTTCAATATAAGAGAGTTACATGTTTATATGTTGATATAAATACTTAATAAAGCAAATTTACCAAATGAAACATTCCACATGTTATTTAATGTTAAAATTATCATCTTTGTGCAAGTGTACACTATCAACTTTCCTCAGGGAACTATGTTCCGGGGCAGGGGGATTAGAAGATTAATATCAACCTCAGCTACATGGCAAGATCAAGGCCATCCTGGGTTATAGGAGACTCTGTCTCAAAAACATGCAACAACAAGAAAAAATTACTATGTTCTTTCTTCAGTTCAAGATTTAAAAAAAAAACTTTTGCCAATGAAAGATTTAGGGGAGGAAGACCTGTAGAAAATTTATTATTTATTGCCCAAAAATAGAGATAAATGAGAAATGATGCTCAATCCTTTGCCTCCTGCATGTTCTGTCTGAAAGTGATACAGTAGATCGTGATATAGAACACACGCTGTGCCCACAGCAGAAGAATAATTTCTCCATTCCCTGTAGGAAACTCAGCCTGTGACTTAGAATTCCAACCAGCTGAGTCAACAGGCTAAGGGCAGATAGTGTTTATGCAAACGGTGCATAACCAGTTTTCCCTTCAAAATAGATCATCTCGCTCTGTTCTGCCCTCTCTTGTGCCTTTTCCAATGTTCTTTATTAACTCTTTATTCTGAATATGAAAATGGAAGGCTTCCTTTGTTCATACTGTCGAGTGTGAAAACACGCCGTCTTTATACGAGGAGCTACTGTTCTGCTCTTCTTTTCTATAAATACGTGTCAATTCGGCCTCCTTTTGTTTCTGTGAGTCACACACTCTTTTAATATATATTAGCTGTACAGATTGCTGGGCTCCCTGTGATATTACCATATATGCCCATCTACTCTTCCTCCCTTCCCCAACCGCTGTACTCTTCAGAGTCTCCAGTCCCTAGTAATCCCTGCTTTCAAGTAAACCTTTTTCCCCCCATCTAAAAGGAGTGCACAATGCTATTCTTTCTGTATCTGGTTCACTGCGCTTTCCAGTCATTTGTTTGTTTTGTTTTGTTTTGTTTTGTTTTTGAGACTGGGTTTCTCTGTGTAGCCCTGGAACTTACTTTGTAGACCAAGCTAGCCTCGAACCCGTTGAGATCCACCTGACTCTGCCTCACCACCTGGAGAAGATACCATTCTTCTTATCTGAACCATGCTTATCCTCCTGCCATTGGTTGATGTCGCAGTCTTTTACTACACACTTTAATGTGGGGACTCGCAGCAGAAAGGGGAGACAGCCAGCCAGAATGGCAGTAACAATCTTCTCTGTAAACTCTTCTCCCTAGGCATTCTGCAACCATCATAGGTGACTGGTTCTCAGAAACTCAATAAAAGAATTTGGGAAATCCTGGTGCTTAGAGTGTTTCCAGAATATTCATGTGCAAAAGAAATCATCTGGAGGGGCTGGAGAGATGGCTCGGTGGTTAAGAGTACTGACTTCTCTTTTAGAGGACCCAGGTTCGATCCCTAGCACCCACACGGCAGCTCACAACTCTCTGTAACTTCAGTTCCAGAAGGTCTGATACCCTCATACAGATGCACATGTAATCAAAACACCAATGTACATAAAATAAAAATAAATCATTTTTTAAAAAAGAAATCACCTGGATTTTTTTAAAATTAGATGCCTAAGCTCCTTCCCAACTTTTTATCCAGAAAGTTGGTTCTTAGCATTCCCAAACTTGCATTGCACCCAGTTTCCAAGGGTGCCTTATGCAGAAACAACTCCTTGAGAAGCACTGTCCTAGATCAAAAGAGCAAGTTATTACAGGATTATAAAGTGCTCTATTCACCAACACAAGAAAATTACCACTCTCGAATTCTAGCTGTTGCCTAGCTATTCTACGCACTACAAAGAAGGGCTAGACAGGCAATCTGTCTAGTGTTTGCCAGAAAGTAGCAATGTGGAAAATATATAGGCTTCTTCAAACTGTACAAGAAAATCTAGTTATTATCTAACAGAAGTAATTGTGACAAACAATAAGGGAAGAAAATGGTACGGTTTGAAAAGTGGGAGAAAATGGAAAAATAAAAATAAAAAAATAAAAATTTTAAAAAAAGAAAAGTGGGGGAAAACTGGAGGGCATTTCAGGAGCTTCCAGGGGTGGAGTCGTCAGTGGCAAAATGCAGGGTAGTCTGCTCACGGCAATGCTGCCAGGCAGACAGCTCCAAAGGGATGAGCCTGAAGGCTCTCCTCGCTCAGAAACAGGGCACAGCTGCTTCGCCATGCCCACAGCTTTCTCTTCTGGTACCAGGAAAGCCTGAAGATGATATGCTGTCCACTCTACCAGCAAGGAATGACTCAAACACTTCTCTCTTCTGCTTCAGCTTAAATACAACTCTAATATCGTCTGCTAAAGTCCGAAGTGCCCTAACTATGCAACAGCACCAACAGTGATACAGTTAAGATTATTTAGAAAAGGACTTCTTTTAAAACATCAACACTAGAGACGTTTACTTTGTAAAGAGGAAACACATCCGTTGAGAGTTTAGTGCAGCCGGCAACCAAAGAGATCAGTGGAATCAAGCAACCAGAGTGTCATATTTAGTCAAAAAACATCTCTTTTATTTGTATTCATAAAAAGAGTGCCCGATTCTAAGTATGCCTCAATGGTTCTCAAACTTAAACTGTGTTTTCCTGTTGAAATCAGAGTCACTTTTCTGCTGTCCCCTCCTGGTGTCGTTTGGCTTGTTCTTTTTTCTTTCCTTCCTTCCTTCCTTCCTTCCTTCCTTCCTTCCTTCCTTC
>LOEQ01002196.1:62666-74058 GCA_001685075.1 Bramus lutescens | reverse complement strand
TCTCTCTCTCTCTCTCTCTCTATTTCTTTCTCTTGAGAATTTCACAGACTCGGTAGATTACATAGACATATGTGCATATATACACATATATGTATACACATATAACTGTAATAAAGAGGAGATAATAGATCTGGGTGAGGTAGGGAAAAGTTCTGATTTTTACGTGAAATTTTCTAATTTCACACTTGATCTTAGCCAAAAGGAGAAGAGAATAAAATTTCATATTTTAAATGTTGATAATTAGTTCAATGTTTTAAGCACAGTATGAGCCAAACAAAACACTCCTGGAAGCCAGGACATAATCGGTTGGTGGACTAAAACCTGATAGAATTAAATTCAAATTACTAAGCACGGCAGAAAATGACGCCGAATGGTTTATTTCCTGCCCACCTTTCCGACCGTCTCTCCTGCCAGGCCTTTCCCATCAAAAACCACGTGTCTTTCGAGTCTGAATTGTTTTCACTTCAAGGGGTGGCGGTACTTGATTTTGTGTTTTACTCCCGTCCTTAGGCGGACGTTCTATATTCTCCAAACATCTCAGCCAGTTCCCCCGTAATAAATTAGCACATGGAAGTGGCACCTTCCCTCGGAAGCCATGCACACCTTTCCTTCTCACTTCTCTCCCTGGGATAACTGTCAAGTGGAACTTGAAAGCATTTTCCCAGAGGAAGAGAAAAGGGAAAGCAAGCACACGTGGGAAGATGCTATGTCCACTCACGATCATATACATATACAAGTTTGGAACATCAATGTTACATCTGAAGTTAAATTGAGCGTCTAGGAAAAACTACATAGATATTAAGAAGGTGAAAATAAGACATTGGAAGAGAAAAGTGAGTGCCTATTGGGGCATCTAAAAACGATGGCGGAGTTGGGAGGAAAACTGGAAGCCTGTGGTTTCTTCTCATCTCTTGGAAGATGAAGAGAACCCTTCAAGGGAAGGATGGTAACCATGGCTAAATATTAACAAATATCCTTCCCATTGTGCGGTCACATCAGCACTCATCCTGACAAGACCAGTCTCGATGGGGTGATGTTTGGAGAATCAAATATGATAAGAAGGGGAAGCTGAGAAAGTAAGCAGTGGAGGCCATAAATACATCACCAGAGGAGCCATTGACATCTGGAGAAAGTTAATCCATGATGGTTTGGAGAATTCCAAGCAATTACACATGATGTAGAATTCCTATAACCTCCACACTACAACACCGTAGTGTATCACACTTATTCTGATCACTAAAAAGAACCTTATCTATATTTCAAATGTGTCTCAGGCCATGATGTGTAGGCCATGACATGTAGGCCATGACATGCGCCATTAGTACAGTGCAATGGCCTCCTCAAATACATTCTTCTCCTCACCACCACTATTTTCCTATTAAAATTCTATGCCAGAGGTGAGGGGATAGAAACACAGCTTAGAGATGAATAGACTTGTTTCAAAAACAAGAGGACCAGAATTCAGATCTATAAAACATGCATACATGCAGAATTCAGATCTATAGAACATACATACGTGGAGAATTCAGACCTATAGAACATGCATACATGCAGAATTCAGATCTATAGAATATGCATACATGCAGAATTCAGATCTATAGAATATGCATACATGCAGAATTCAGACCTATAGAACATGCATACGTGAAGAATTCAGAGCTACAGAACATGCATACATGCAGAATGGCTATGGCAGCCCACCTGTAATGCCAACATCTGAGAGTGGTGACAAGGAGCCCCCAGAGAAGCTGGATAACCATATTAGTGAGCTCCAGCTCTGACTGACAGACCTTGCCTCAAAAAGAATAAATTGGGGAGCAATGGGAAAAGATTCCCAACATTAAGCTCAGTCCTCCACATCCACCGTAGTGATTTGGAGGAGAAATGTCGCCCATAGGTTCATACTTTGAATACATGGTACCAAACTTGTGGTGTTGTTCTGGGAGGCAATGAAGCTTTCAGGGAACAGCCTTTGCTGTGGAAGTATATCCTGGGGACAGGCTTTGGGGTTTCCAGTCCCGCCTCACTGCCTGTACCTTCTCCCTGCTTGTGATGTGTGGATAAAAATGTGATCTGCAAGCCTTGGGCTCCGGTGGTGCCTCCCCTGGCGTGATGGGTTCTATCTCTCTGGGGCTATAGAGCAAAATAACACTTTCTTCCCTGACTTGGTTTTTGTCTGGGAATTAAATAATAGCAATAGGAAAGTAATGACTCCAGGAATTGGTATTAAGAGTAGGGTGTGCTATGAAAAACCTGTTCAATGTCTCTCATGCCTTCAGACTTCTTAGTGGGGGACTTTAGATATTGGCAGAGAAAAGTAGTTCATGTTAGAAGCAGAGCCATTCTTGAGAACATGGGAGATAAAAATACTGAGAAAAATGTGGATAATAGATGCATGGCTTATGAGGTTACAGAGGGGAATGAGGGTGCTATCATAAAAAAGGGGTAACTCATGATATTTTGGCAAAGAACCAGGTTATATCCTGTCTATGTTCTGAGAACTTACTTGAGGCTGACTTCAAAGGCAACAGGCTAATTTCCTTGGTGGAATGAGTTTCTAGGCAGCATAACACTGAGTCTGCACAATTGTTATTACTGACTACACCTTCGCAGGTCTACAGTGAGAAGGAACAATAGATAGTGGAGAAAAAAACTGTAAAGATTGGAAGGGAAAAAAAGAACACTGTGAAGTTCAAGATTGAGTTCAAGTCACAGGCTGGAAAATAGACTTCAGTTGTCAAGCAGGTTAGAATCATTAAAGAGAAGCCTCTGGCTCTGCAGTGGAACAGTAGGAACACTTCCCTGGGGGCAAGACCACACCTCCAACCTGTGAAAAGAGAAAGCCTGGGAGGTTTCCTGCTGCCAGGCTTCCCCTGGGTATTAGGCTATTAACATTAACGTGCCTTCTCCTCTGTTAGAGCTTAGTTTTCTGCTGCTGGGTTTAACCCTAAGCTACATGGGGAAGAAAGGATTTGTGTCATCTTACATTATCAAGGGAAGTCAAAAAAGAAACTGAAGACAGAAGCTTAAAGCAAAACCAGTGGAGGAGTGCTGTTTACTCGCTGGCTTCTAGTCTCACATCCTCCTACCTTTCTTACAGAGGTCAACCTGACTAGGGACCTTACTACTCTCAGTGCCTTGGGCCCTTCTCAATCAATTAGCAATAAAGAAAGTACTCCACAGACACCTCCAGAGGCTAATCTGATAGAGGCACCCTCCCCCCAAAACCTGGGCTGTGTCAAGTTGACATGCTAGCCAACTAAAAGATCAACCGTGGCTCTCTCCGCCTGGAACCATAAACCAAAATAAACCCTGTCATCCTTAACTTGTCTGTCCGTTTTGTTTTGTTTGAGACAGGATATCACTACATGATTTTTCTGGAATTGCAAACATAGAACAGGCTGGCCTTGAACTCAGAATTCAGAGATCTGCCTCACTCTGGCTCCCAAGCGTTGGGATTAAAAGTGTGAGTCACCATTTTTGGCCCTTAACTTACTTTTTGTCTGTTATTTACTACAGCTACGAAAAGGCAAATAGTACCCACATGGCACACATATATACAAGCATCTGTACATGCAAATGTGACTATGCACATGCTAACACACATACACAACATGCACACATATACATGAAAAGAAGGAAAAGGCAAACAAATTTTCAAGGGCCAGGTGTATAGCTCAATGGTAGTGCACTTTGCCTAATGTGTATAAGGTCTTGTGGTTATCATTTGCCCTGGCGATACAGAGTGTTCAAACAGAGAAACTGAAACAATAGTATATATGGGAATACCTGCTGTGGAATATTACCTTGACTAGACAAATATGTGTTACATTTGTTATGCTGCATTTGTTTAACTATGTAAAGACATGTTGTTTTACCTACCTAAGGCACCTGATTGGTCTAATCAAAAGCTGAACAGCCAATAGCGAGGCAATAGAGAGATAGGTGGGGCTGGCAGGCAGAGAGAATAAGTAGGAGGAGGAACCTAGGCTCAAAAAAGAAGAGAGAAGAGAAAGAGAGAGAGAGAGAGAGAGAGAGAGAAGTCCAGAGCCAGTCAGGTAGTGGCCAGACAGACAGACACAAAGTAAGACATACAGAATGAAAGAAAGGTTAAAGAGTTCTACAGCAAAACACAGATGAAGAGAAACAGGTGAATTTAAGTCATAAGAGCTAGTGGGAGAAGCATAAGATAAGGCCAAGCATTCGTAATTAATAATAAATCTCCATGTCATGATCTGGGAGTTAGTAGGTGGCCCAAATGGAAGCCTGATACAAATACCTGCTAAGCACTCAAAGATTCAGACATTGCCAGATTCGCCTAACATTACTCAGGCTCGTCTTTATTTACCTTTAACATCTGAAAAGAAATTGTCAACATCATTTAAAAACCACAAATCCATCCACTTAAATCCCCACATGATCACATCATTACCATATCTTTGAACACAAAAAGCAAATATCTTTTATACCATTTTAAAATGCAACCAATTTTCAAATTTCATCAACAATCAGTACTAGTTTCTTACCAGAACCTAATAAAATTTACACAAGCAATTTTGCTACATTTTTTTCTCTTTTAGCCTAGGCTATCTTCATTATTATTATTATTATTATTATTATTATATCAGCTGTGGTTTTCTGTGATGTTCTCCGTCTGTTATAAGTAGAAGTTTCCTTGATAAAGGATGAGAACCACACTTATTTGTGTATATAAAGATAAATATTTAGAATGTAGCTAGAGATTATTCTGGTTTAGAAAATTAGTGATTATATTTTCTTCTCCAAAACCTATAACTTCACAAGCCTCTGATAGTTGGCTATGTTCCCAGAATGATTTTCTTCTTGTTGAGTTGGCTGTAGGTTCCATGTATGCCACTATTACACCCTTTGTGCTATAGTGTCACACTGGTCATAGGTTCCATAGCTGGTTAGGACTATTGGTCCCATCCCTCCTTAGGAAGCTTGAGATGGAAAGAATCCAAGAGCCAGAGAAATAGGAAGTTTGTTGTGAGACTGTGTCTCCTAGATATGTTATAGAAGGTATACCCGTAAACACTCATCAACATGATTATCTAAGAATAACCTCAGCATGGACAACACTAATGGACATGCTAACATGGAGCAGGGAAAGTTCATGATACCCCAATCCTAGACAAAGATAGCAGGCAATTAAGGAGTTCTGAAATAGTCTTTCCCAGTGAAGAGTATACCAACTTGTTATTGAATACCAAACAGTCAGTCCTAAAATCATGCAAATATAAGTAACATTATACAGACTAAGAAAGTTGTATTTATATATACACACATATACACGTGTACACACACACACACACCACCACCACCACCAATTAAAGATAAAAAGGCCATGAATTTTAATGAGAATGGGGGGAAAGGTAGGAGAAAGGGAAAGGGGGAAAATACAATTATATTATAATCTCAAAAAATTTTAATTAAAAAAATTAACTGGGCGATGATGGTGCATGCCTTTGATCTCAACACTTGGGAGGTAGAGACAGATAGATCTCTGTGAATTTGAGACCAGCCTGATATACAGAGTGAGTTTCAGACAGCCAGGGCTGCAGAGAGAAATTCTATCTTGAAAAACCAAAAAACAAAACTACAACAATAACAAAAAAATTATGGCTGAATAGATTGCTCAGCAGCTAAGAGCACTGGCTGCTCTTCCAGAGGACCAGGTTCAATCCCCAGCACCCACATGGCATCTCACAATTGTCTGTAATTCCAGCGCCAGGGGACCTGACCATATGTGCATGTGGGCAAAATACACATGTACAAAAATAAATAGGAATAAATCATTTTTTAATTAAAAATAAAATACAACGTGGTCTTTTATTAATGTACCACGCCAAATGTCCTCATAGACTACATTCTGAGTGTGTTTGAGTATATCTAATTAAATTCTTTTGGTAATATTAAAATGTTCTTCTATTCTTTATATTTCTTAGAAAAATATATTTGATATAGAAGTCTTAATGGGGCTCAGGATATCCATATTAGAAAAAAGTACCCTAGATAATACCAAGGTACATCATAAAAGTTACTCTATTTTTAGTGGTGGTGTGCTTGACTGTAGGAGTTGAACTGTCCATTAGACATTGGTGATTACACAAAATGAGTGTTTTTATTGTTAAAAAGCTTAAGTTAATCTTATTGATTTAGATTGAGTATTTCTTATTTGTTATCTAACACTTGAGGGAAATTTCCTTATTTTGAATCATTTTGAAAAGACCATACCATCTATTTTTGAAGCCTACATAAGATTTGACTCATGGGGAAATGTTTAAAAGTATTTTGCTAGATGAATAAATAGATAAACAGCCTTATCTTAATTAATAACTAAAAAATAGAGCTGGGTTTTGATGCAGAAGTCCAGAGTATTTGGTTACAGACTAAGCTAAAGGAAAAACTACTGAGCATCTGTTACTTACTAGATTTCTTTTGCTCCCATCATAGAAACTGTCTCTGGTAAGTAGAGAAACTGAATGTGTTGGAAAAAATAGGTATCTCCCAAAACTGTGCATGCAGGTTGAAGGAAGGTAAAAAAAAAAAATAATCAAGCAGTACAGACCCCAGAGTAGAAATTGACTTTGGCAATGATAAAGAGAGTCTATCTAATTGCTTTAGATAGAGGTATATAATTTGTTTGCCTTTTGTTACCTGACATTTTGAGAAATGTCCATAAGTTCAGGGGTTTTGGAAGGACAATGTCATTCACTATTGATGCCCAACTGGGATAGGAATTCTTTCTTCACCTGGTCATTAATTGGACATTCATGATGAGGACTGTAACTGGATGTTTCTTTCCCACCCACCAGTTCCCAAAGAATCACTCATGGGCTTAATATTAATTATAAACTGTATGGCCCATTAGCTCAGACTTATTATTAACTAGCTCTTATAACTAAATTAACCCATTTCTATTATTCTATATTTACCACTAAGTTCGTGGCTTATTACCACACATCTTGCTTCCCAAGAGGTTGCTGGCTTCTCCCTGACTCCACCTTCTTTCTCTCTGTCTCTCTGCTTGGATTTCCCACCTGGCTCTATTCTGCCTGGCTATTGACCAAATCAGCTTTTTTATTAACCAATGGCAATAAAACATACTCACAACATACAGAGGGGCATCCCCCATCAGAGGACTTTGGATTGGAGAAAAATGTAAAAATGTAGAATTAGAAGCCAGGCAGAGATGACACACACCTTTAATCCCAGCAGAGGCAGAGGGATCTCTTAGCTCAAGGCCAGCCTGGTCTACAGAGTTTCAGGACAACCAGGGCTACACAGAGACACCTTGTCTTTAAAAACAAAACAAAACAAAAAAGTAGAATAGCTCATGTTTGCTCTTGGTAGCCATAATAGAAGGGTCAGCAAGCCTCATCTGCAACAGTGGAACCAACAGTCCATTTGCAAAGGACTGGGTGGTTAACTGTGGTTAATAGCTTCACTATGACAGTTCTCTACTCTGTGTTCATCTTTGTTTAGAACTCCTAGACACAAACAAACAAACAAAACCAGACATTTTAGCTTAATAGCACTCAGAGCTGTAATGATTCACCTGAAGGCTTAATTGGGGCTGGAGAGTCTGCTTTTAAGAAGGCTCACACACTCAGATGAAGGCTTTCGTGCCTCGCTATGCGAACTTCTCTGTAAGGTTGCCCGAGTGTCTGCAGACATGTCAGCAGAACACTTCTAGGGACAGTGATTCACCAACGTGATAGAGATCCAAGACTGAGGTCACAATGTTTTTCGTTTCTTCATCTTGGAAGCAACAGAGCATTACATTTGCTGGACCTATATCAGTCACGCAGAGCAACACAGAAACGAGACAAAGGCTTTGTGGAAAGTTGAATGTTAGGAGGAAGGAACTCTGGGGGGACAGTTACAGTGGGTTTTTTACTGTCCCAGGAAACATCAGCAGTGGCACCAACAATGCCATTCCTCAGGGTTCTCACACATAGTGATCTGTTTGATATTATCTTCCTCACCTCTTTTTCTACTGATTATGGTGGCTAATTAGCAGCCTTCACACTAACTCTGAAGCCAGTCATTAACCTTTACATAAAGATGTTTGCCCATGAAAGCACAGTAAATAGAATTCAAAGTTGGTCCCTAAAATTCTTACCTCTGGTGTATATATCATACATAATCCTCTCCACTGGAGACTGGGAGGGACTGGGAAAGTAAGGGGTTCCAGCTCCATAATAAGGTATTATTACACAAATCAAAAGAATGAATTTTGACCAATGCAATTAATGCTCCAAACCTGCTGATTCTTAGTTATTAAATAAATAAAAGTTTCTCTGGGCAGTGGTGGTGCACACCTTTAATCCCAGCACTCCAAAGACAGAGGCAGGTGGATCTCTGTGAGTTTGAGGCCAGCCTGGTCTATGAGAGTTAGTTCCAGGACAGGCTCCAAAAAGTACAGAGAAACCCTGTCTCGAAAAACAAAACAAAAACAAACAAACAAACAAACAAAAAATGCTTTTTGGGTAGAGGGTGCGCTCAGTGATAGAGCATTTGTCAAACATTCATGAAACCCTGAGTCCTAGCTTGAGATTCTGGGGTGTTGGGGAGAAGAGTAAAATATTTTGAATGGTTGGGGTGTAAAATGGTTTTGATCACAAAATAGTATGGTGGACTTTTACAAATTAAAGCTAGAATAGCCATATAATCCAGAAGTCCTGAGTATTTATACTAAAGAAGTGATATCAGATACTCATAATTACTTATAACTGCGGCCTAAATGTAGAAGAAACCTAATGATTATTAATGGGTAAAAGAATACGTCAAACATGATACATCCATATTCATATTCATACACTGGAGGAAATTCTGACACGTGCTATAATATGGATACAATTTGGAGACATTAGGTTAAGGGAAATCAACTGTTCACAAAAGGATAGATACTATGTAATTCTATTTATGAAGTATGCAGTAGTGAAACTCCCAGAAATAAGAGTCATGGTTGCTCAGGACTGGAGGGAACAGAGAACAGAATTCTGCTCAATACCCTGAGCTTCTGCCTTACAAGGTGAGCAACTTCTGTGAACAGACGCTGGCAACAGATGCACCAAACACTACTGCACCACTGCCACTAAACTGTACACTTAAAAGCGACTCAAAATGACTGGGGTGAGAATTTAACTCAGTGCTATCATGCTTGTCTAGAATGCAAGAAGCTCTGACTCACACCTCTAGTGACACCAAAGAATAAGTTTAACTGATAAATTTCAGTGTACATTTTAACAATGACTAATGAAAAGGGAAAAAAGGGAAAGTATCTCAAATGCACTTGAATTTGAGGGAAAGCTCTTAAAATAGAGACTGGATCCATCCTTCCCAGAGATTTTCCTACCGGTCTGAAAAGACAGACATCGTGTTGTTAGTTGCCTAATGGAGGAGGAGACCATACAACAGAGGCTTAGGAACAGTTTGTGGCTGGCTAATAGCCAGCAAGAAAATAGGACCACAGTTCTACATGAAACAGAATAGCGACAGCAGTAGGCTTGGAACCAACCTTCAGAGAGAATGTGCCTGCCAGCATCCCAATCTCAGCCTCTAATGACGCTGATCAGAGGATGTTGCTGATGTATCATGAACTCTTGGATGCTGCTGATGTATTACGTACTCCCGGCACAGGGAAACTGTGGGTTTAAATTTTGTTCGGTTTTAAGCCTTCATCTTTGCGGTCATGTTTCACATGTCAGCTGAAAACGAAAGCAGTATCATTGTCTGTTATTTGCGATCGAGAACCCCAACTAGTTCATGTACGTATTGGGCAAAGAATCCCAAGAAATATCACTAGATTCTATGCATGCAGACATCTATCCTACTATTATTAGAAAGCAGAAGTGATGCCAGACAGGTGACATTTAGAGAAACGAAAAACAGATGTCAGCTATGCATTGCAGTGTGCGTGTGTGCGCGCGCACGTGTGCTTGCACACGTGTGCACATGCATTCATGCTCGCTCACACATGCATATTAAAATTTAATTTATATCTATTTTCCCAGACCTTTTAAACACATTTTTTGTTGTTGCTTTTAATTTTTGTAGCACTGGAGATTGAGTCCTGATCCTGACACAGTCTAAGCAAGTGCTAAACTGCTAAGCTATCCCTTCAGCCTACAGGACAGCTTCTTTGCTGTGGTTATGAGACCACAGTCCGTGCCGCCCTTGAAGTCATGATCTTCCTGCCTCAGCCTCCTAAGCACTAGAGTTTCAGACTTAATTTACCACCTTTCCCAGCTGAAGTGACAGCCCAGAGGCCTCAAAGAGCCATGAACAATTTCTGATCATAAGTCACCATCATTCCTTAACAAGGTGTTCCAAATCCTCGACTTTTCATTTGGCATGATAGAAATAAATGTACCTTGTACATTTACAAGAATCTTTGGGTTATTTAGCCCATTCGAAGCGTTTGGCTGTTACACAAAAGGGACAACCCACTAGGTCGTTTCTAGTGTCCCAAGAGTCTATCAGAATGGAGAAAAGAGAAAACGAAGAGGAGGAGGAGGAGGACACACAACCATCATCATCCATTAGCTTTCCACTGGATCTTCAGCTACCATCCAGGCCAGACTTCCAGACAGGAAAAGGCAACTCCCATTGAAGTGTACAAACATCAGGGAAGTCACTGCACTAATGACTTTTCAGGCTTTGAGAATTTTGTTTTAAAATGACATGGGTCATACTTTAAGCCCTTTTAACAAACATCATAGTCTCAATTTATGCCAGTGATTAGCTAATTTCACTAATAGCAAGCAGGAGTCACAGTATGAATGACTATCAAGGAGCAAAGTGCTCCATAAATAAAGCTTCTACATTTTATCCAGAGCTGCCTACACACACACACACACACACACACACACACGGAATCATTCCCAGCATTGTAACAAACGTGTCACCTACTTTGTATAGAAGACTTCTAGTGATCTGTTACTAAGCTTTGGATCCTGCGACAACCTCCCGTCTGTTGTGTGCTCCGACCCTGACTGTTCTTTTCAAGCTTTTACGCACGTACATCACCCCATGCTCCCCTCCCCCACATATAATATCATGTCTGTGCTTAACCCATCTCTACTCCAGATGTGAATTAGTTTACATATCATTGCCTTCCCCAAGGCTTCCTGCAGTGGCTACTCCTATGTGCTCTCAATTGCTTCTCAGCCTGTGGCCAAGATAAAGCAAAAACTGTGTTCCTGTGGGAGGCCCAACGTAAAATGTGCTCATTTTCCATCACGCACACACACATCACATCTACTACACACACACACACACCCTACACCTTACACACATCCCACATCACACCTACTATACACACACACCCTACACACATCCCACAGCATACCTACCACACACACAC
>LOEQ01002196.1:23645-58032 GCA_001685075.1 Bramus lutescens | reverse complement strand
CCCTTCGGATCCCCGCTTGCCCGTGCTGTTGGGAGCCGGCTGATTTCCTAGGCGCGGGGCAAGATGGGGCTGTGGGCTTCTGGGGGAGGTGGGGGACCCCAGGGCCATTTGTGGATATGTGTCTGGGACTCTGGGTCAGGACGAGCAGGAGTGTGTAATGGGTTGTCCCGAGGCCCGGTGTCACTGATCCACTGTAGCGGGGGAGGGTGGTTGAAAGCCACTAACAGGGATCGGTAACTTGGGCAGAGGGTCCCCCTTGGGTCTGGAGGTGGACATGGGCTTTGGTGTACTTTTTCGGAGTTGATTACCAATGATGACGATAATAATAGTAATCAAGAGCCGGAGCCGGGTGCCCTGAGCGAACGATTTCCTGTTTTCTCTTTTATTGCTCTTGGTCACTGGGGAGGGGAAAACGGGGTGTAATTAGCTGATCTGCAGTGGCTGAAAGAGAGGGGCTGGTAGGGTATCGGCTAGGGAAGCCTTCCCAAGTGGGCTTGCCCACCTCTTCGCTGGTCTTGAAGAGTTTGTCGCAGTGTCACAGATCCCTGAGCCCTGGCTCCCGAGTGTGCACCGGGACTAGAAAGAGAAGAATAAACACTCTTCAAAGACAGTTGCCAAGCTTTGCTTTTCCTTTTGGGGTTGGGGGGGTAAAAGAAAAAAAAAGCTAATCCCAATCTTTTCTCAAAATGGATGCTTTGTGCATGTTAAAGTTTTATAGTAGTCCGATTGGGATCTCTCGGTGTTAGCCAAATAAGGAGAAACTATTGGCAATCCAGAGATAATGTTGCTTTGCCTTTAACAAGCCAAAAGCAACAAAACCCTTAGAGTCCTCGAAAAGCAACTTTTTAAGTGCTGGTAATAGGTGCCATGGCATAGATTCTTTCTATTTTCATATTCAGCAACTTGGAATTACTAGAAAATTTACAATGAAAAAGCCTTTTCTTAAGGCTATCTCGAATTCGTCTTGGTTGTGTGGGAAATCAGCTTCAGTTTGAATACTGTGGTAAAAACTCGTTTGGGTGGTTGGAGCTTAGTATCGGAACTTTATAGTTTGTGACTCTTTACACCTTTTAGAACGATGTGGAATATTTTCCTTATATTGCTTCCTGCTTTAGTAAGTGATGACCATGTTAAGTTTCATTTAATCAAATTCGCCTATCACACTTGGCATTAAGCCTTTGTTTACAAAGCTTACTGGAAGGGTTGAAATGACTGACAATTGGCAGGACAGATCTGGAATTCAGAATGGCCCCCAGTGAAAAATACAGCCTGGTTTCTCTCATGTGGTGCAAACCTCATTTGCTTAAAGCATGGTGTAACTAAAGATCAGAAAACATGGTCTTGAGAAGGAAAGCAACTTTGGCATTAAAATTTGTAATTGTATAAAATGGAATAAAAATCTTAAGAGTTTTTTTTAAATGTCCCTGCAAGTTTTAATGTGAGATTGTTTCTGAAACACAGTTACTGTTTGTCAGAATGCTTGGATAATGGTTCATATCAGTACATTTTCTGAAACTGCTAAGTAGAACCGTAAAGTTGCTTCTCTGTAGAGAATTGTATTGGTTTGGAGAAGAACGCAATTCCCACATTTTTTTTTTAATATTGCAATAGTGATTTAAGGAGAAAACACATGGAATTGGCTTTTAAGGACTTGTGTTTCACTTCTTTTAAGAGGCTGGACCTACTGACAACTTCTGGACTAACTGAATTCAGTGCTTAGTTTGGTGAATGTACATACAGTCTTTATTGAGAATTTTGTTAGAGTTGGCAAGCACACGAGAAGTTTCTGAGTTTAGGCCATTTGCATAACTGATTTGGTGACCAGTCCTTGAATATTTTAATACTCCAAAGACCATAAAATAACTGAAATATTTGACCAGCCTAGCTTCTCTGGAGTCTGTTCACATATTCGCTCACCTTCCTAGTTTGGCAGGAGAAAAGCTGCGGTACTTCCCAGCCCATGGCTACACTAACTCTGGCCTTTTCCTTACCTTTCTGATGGAAGTGGTTGGTGGTTTAAGGTGTAGATATCGGTCGGATGAGCTCTCATTGAAAGCAATGAAAGAAACTCTGCTGCTGTTGTTTATCTCTGGTACAGAAATGCCGACTGTATGGAGAGAAGGCAAGCTTCTGTCCTAGTCCCTGGAGTAGCCTTCGTCTTTCAAGTGTAGGATATGGTTGTCTGACTTTTTGTCTAGACCCAAGGGCTAGATGCAGTTACTCACCAGCACAGCTTTATTTATAGTGTGCGATTATACCTGTACTTTAGCGTACTTCGTGAACAGTTTCAAGATCTGTTGGGTTATGTATAAGATGCCCTATCCCGATCCTTACTAATGCGCCTAAAATGCAGGAGTGTCAGTTTGTAGTTTAGCTTTCTTGTTTTAACCACAAAATCTTAACTTTTTCGCTATGCCAGTGGTTTTAAAGTCAATTTCCATTTTCTATTCTTGTAGAACATTCTTGCTCAATTTTCTGTTATAAAATGAATTATACCTATATATTGCAATTTTAATCAAAAGTAAATATCGTTAAGTAGGCGTGTCTATTCCTATCTGTTTATTTACCATAGGTTGACAGCGACTTTGTTTTTACAAAACATTTCTTTAAGGGACTCTTCCTGTTCAGAAAACTTTTTGGTAATTGAGTTATAATCTGTTTTTGTCACTTGTTTAGTTATTTTTTCGTGTCTTCACATTATATGGAATTTTTTATGCAATCTGAATATTCAGCTTTAGTTTTAAATCATCATGAATTTCAGATGAAAATGCAGACTAAAACCCCGATTCTCACTAAGCACGACTTTTCATTGACGCCTCTATTTCTGTTAATGATGTCAGCAATCTCAAGATAAAGTTAAACATTTTCGTCATAGTTTACTCTTGCTCCCAGTGTACATATGTCCAGGCAGTCACCTGTCCTTCAGAATTACCTTCAAATTAATTTTTTTCCTTGCTAGTTTGAGTATCAAGCTGTTCCATGCACTTAAATTTTTATCCTGGTATTATAGGAACAGTTTGTCTTCCCATTTTTATATGTGCACGTATGTATGTATGTATTATGGTTTAGTCCAGGATACATACTGATTTCAGATACTCGAACAGTGCTGTGTTGTACCCTGTCCTCTTACTATAGGTTTGAAACATTGTCATTACCCTATGCTTAGTAACTGAAATTGGTGAACATTTTCATTGGGATGTATCTTTACATTTTTTTATTCAATGCTTTTAGTCATCTCTTTTCCTCTACTAGACAGACTATCCTTCCTTTCTTTACTAGCCCACATTAGTTTTCTTCAAGGTTCCACCTAGCTGCCGACTCTTTGTATAACTGTGGTAGCAGAGACACATGTGCTCTTCTAACGGACACCCTGTACATAGATTCTGCCCATCTTTGTTATTAAAGCACTTCTTATTGGGTAGTATTTGGAAGCTTGTTTCTCCAAACTTAAAGAATCAGGACCCGATATGTTTCCAGGGACTGACTCACTGAAAATTTTTATTGAATTGTATGCTGTATTTCTTTTCATGACTAAGTCTTATGGTTGGTTATTCGTATACTGTGAGCTATATATTTGAAGCCTGCATATCCAGGTTTTTAGAACATTGGTTCAATATTATAAAATTTGTTTTTATGAAATAAATGAAAAACTTTGTAATGGATGTTTGGTACATTTCTTTTAATTGAGATTTAAAGTATTTCTAATTGTGCTCCCTTTCTATTAAGAAGTCCTAAACCAGCCTCAAATTTGGTTGAGTGGTAGAAAATACATTCAGTTGAGCCATTAGTTGAGGACCTCATAAGAAACTAAGGTAGAGCCAGGTGGTGTTGGCACATGCCTTTAATCCCAGCACTCGGGAGGCAAGGCAGGTGAATCTCTATGGGTTCGAGGCCGGCCTGGTCTACAAAGGGAGTTCTCAGGAGACAGGACAGGCTCCAAAGCTACACAGAGAAACTCTGTCTTCAAGAAAAAAGGAAAAAAAAAAAAAGAAGCTGAGGTAGATTCTATAGTGAAACCCAAGGTTAGACTGTGTTCTTCTGTAATTTTACAGTAATGCCCCCCCTGTTTCCAGCTAGACAGACTTGTAGATAAGCTTAATATTAAATCATTTTGCTCTTAAATACAAGTTTTATCAACTTGTAAGGGGTCCATTGAACGCTTCTATGTAAATGTAGGACAGGTGTAGTGCAGTTTTTCCTTAAGAAGCAGTGTTAGAATACTAGAAGCAGTTGATTTTGAATTGCTTGTCGTGTAATAGTTAAAGTGTTATATATGTGTTTTAAGCTGAATACATTTATAGTTTTGTAACCTTTTCCTCTTCAATTTTTTTCAATGAAATGTTGGGGTTTTGGATCAATTATAAAAAGTATTAAAATTTCTGTTAAAAATGTACATGAAGCCAAGTGGTGGTGGCACATGCCTTTAATCTCAGCACTTGGGAGGCAGAGGCAGGTGGACTTTCGTGAGTTCAAGGCCAGCCTGGTCTACAAGAGCTAGTGCCAGGACAGGCTCCAAAGCTACACAGAGAAACCCTGTCTCAAAAAGCAAAACAACAACAAAAAATATACATGAAATCATTTTTCTGCATGCTTTCCTTTAGAAAAGTTAATCTGCCTTTAATAAACTTTTTATTGAAATCCTCCAAAATCCATTTTTAAAATGTATTAAGCAAGTTGCCAAGCCTAGACCGGTCCCTTCCTTCACAAAAGTAAATGGACAATGTAGCCATATATGGGGTGTGCTGGTGCAGGCCAGCGCCTACACTGCTGCTGTGAGAGCGCTCTCTGCACTTGCTGGCTCTCTGCTTCCTGGCAGCAGTTCTGTGGTCTGACTTTGAAGTGTCACAACCAAGACTATCTTTCCTGGGCTTTAGCTCCAGTGTGATTGCAAGCTGTGACTGAGCATTTTCTAGCGTAGCCAGGTAGGAGCACAGTGCAGAAGAGCAGGGGAAGCTTTCTTCGGCTCTCTTAACCATGTTCTCCTCCATGAGAGAAACACATTCAGAGTCCAGATGATCTTAAAGAAAGGGCTTTTAGAAACCTTAATAGGTGTAAAGATAAAACATGATTAGAGTACTACTGTAGTAATAAATACCTCCTAAAGGTGCTGTTCTCATTGCTTTCAAGTCTCTTTAATAAGAGCCATCTTTTATTATACCTTTCTCTTGAAAGTTTGCTGGTTTCCATAATCACAGTGAAGAGATTTGGAGAGCTCTAGGAGTTGCTGTAAGTTCACTTTGTTAAGGTTGCATGTCCAATAGCCGTGACTTAGCAGTGTCCTAGAAACAGTGTGGCTGTCATTCACAGCTTCCTTCCTGTACTCTAGGTTGTCAGCACAGGGAGTGGCAGAACTGGGGTTCTAAAGCAACCCTGAGTCCAGAGCCCACGCTTTAGTCTAGGTACCCACTTTTCAAAACAAAAACAAACAAACAAAAAACCAAGGTTTTTCTCTCTGTGTATTCCTGCCTGACCTGGAGTTCTCTATGTAGATGAGATAGGCCTCAAACTCAGAGATCCTCCTGCCTCTGCCTCCTGAGTGCTGGGGTTAAAGGTGTGCCACCATGCCCAGTACCCTATTTTAAGTCTGAAGATGAAACTCTTTTAAATCATTTTTGTGATTGTAGTGAATAGTATTTGAGAGTTTTCCATGCACAGGTACATTTTTAAAAACCTACTTTTGTTTCAAAGAACATTTGGGATCTTTTGATGGTACTTAAAATGCAATAGTAATATATTTAAAATTAATCTAGAATTCAAAATGCTCTAAATTTTAGGACTTGCCAAGATTGTTTTGCTGATCATTAATTAAAGAATACCTGATCGTGTGACTTCTTTGTTTTGTTTTTTATAATTTACGAAGGAAATACTACAAAATACTCTTTTTTTCCAGAATATAGAATTAGTTTTTCTTTTCATTTTTCTTCTAGTAACAATTTTATTACTACATTTAGTATGAACTTGTTTCAGTGATTTTTATACCTAAGTGTACATTCTGTTCTTGGAGACAAACTGCAGGCAGACTCATATCTGAGATACTAAAGACAATCTCAGATAGACCTGGCTGTATAAGCCTTTTATCCTCTGGAAGGCAGAGGCAGGTGGACCTCTGAGTTTCAGGATAGTCAGGGCTACATAGTGAGGTCCTGTGTCAAAAGAAAAAATAATCTCAGCTTGTCATCACTATGCAGCGTAATTTCTTCAATTTACTTTGTAGACTGTGATTATTGATATTTTGGGCCAAGAGATGGGATATTACTCAAAATGTTAATATAGCTTCTGAGCCAGGAAAATGACTTTTACTTTTACTCCTGCTTGATTTGCCTCTTGTTAATAGGAATATCAAGTTATGTATTCCATGAAGTAATTTACTAAGTGTAGCCAAATTGCCGTTCAGGTCTCAATTTGAAAAAAATATTTTTTTTATTTTGATAAAAATATGAAATATGATTTCTTTATTGCCCGTTATTGATTCTCTGGATTTCATTTACATGAACATCTTTATTTCAGCAACTAAAAGTACATCTTTTTTTTCCTTTGCTCCATCAGGAAATTTAAAACAAGTAGTTAGATCACCTGGTAGCATCATCATTTTATAAAATAATGGAATATTTTAACAAAGAAGGATGTCGCATCAAAATAAAGGGCAGTTGAGATTCACTTGTCAATCTAGTAAATTATTTTTTGTGCTTTGGTGAAAGTACATTTGCAGCCAAGGCTGACCAGACCCTATGACTATGCTATGTGTTCTGCTTTTACCAGGGCATGGTAGTACATGTTGTGGCATTCTGTATCATCAGAGTTTAAGCGCTGCGGCTCTTGGATACTTAATAGGAAATAAGAAGGAATTTATTTGAAGGGATTGGGGAAATGGGTGAAAGCCTTTGGGCCCATTGGTTCCGTATTCCTGCTTCCATAAGTCTTTGTGTTTCTTGTTATCCTGTGGAGTGTATCTCCCAGCTTATTTTTAGTAAGGCACAGCTCAAAGCACAGAGTGTGAAAGAGGTCTCGATCACTGGAGTACACGACGATTCTCTGTGCTTTCTAAACCATATTTTTAGCATTCATATATTACCTTTACTAAAAGTGTATCTTACCTTCAGACAAAGTAGAAAATTCCTTTACATAGATATTTTTAATTTTTGTTTGTCTGCATTTTAATTCAATAGGTGTACAATTGGTATCTTTTTAAAAAAACTAAATATTGCAATTTTAACAGTAGAATTAATAGGAAATAAACTGTTAAGTTGTCTGGGCAACTATGACAGTATTTACAGTATTGAACATGTATCAGAGGCAGGGTGTTGTGGCACATACCTTTAATCCCAACACTTGGGAGGCAGAGGAGGCCTATCTCTGGGGAGTTTGAGGCCAGCCTGGTACACACAGTGAGTCCCAGGACAGAGCTACAGTTGGAGCCTGTGCCTCAAATAAATAAATGAATGAATGAATGAATGAATGAATGAATGAATGAATGAATGAATGAATGAATGAATGAATGAATGAATAAATAAATAAATAAATTTGTTTGAATAGGTATTGCTACTGTAAAAAAATCTGTATTTTAGATTTACTTCAAAATAGAATATATTGCTGATTATTAAAACAGGTCTAATTTTGCCAAGTTTGTGTAATTTATTTTAAAAATGATTATCTTTAAACAAATCCTTGGTATCCATTTAGGAAAGGGTTCCTTGGTAGCACACAATAAAAGCAGTACCTTCATTGTAGTGATGCTAATTAGAGACTCTTTGCTGAATGTTTTCATTATGGGTCCCTCATACACACAATTTTCTGACCTCACTTGTGTTTTGGTTGCTTATCTTCCCATTGTTGTGCTGGCTAGCCATAAAAAGGCAGGAGTCACTTATGTCTTACTGCCCTCCCTGCCTGCTTGACTCAGATGTTCTCATGGGTGGAGACATTCCACATTGTCATGTGTCATATAGGCATTTCTGAAATGACATTCATTAGAAACCATGGAAAGCAGTGAAAGTATTTCTCAGCTGTCACCTTTTTAGTAATCTAAGTATGCTATGTGCATCGAGAGAAGAGAGTCCATGGAGAGAGCTTTACCTAATAGAAAGCTCTAGCTTGACTATTACCTCATATTGACTTGGTTGTGTTTTGGATTAATGTAGTCTCCTACAAGAATTCAAGACTGTACAAGCTGTCACTTTCTACAGTATTAGATAATACTAAGGAGATTGGATTTGATGAGGTATGAATTAATGCCTTCTTCAAGTTTGGTAGACATATAGGAAAGTATTTCTTCATGAACTAATTGTTGAAATACCCAAGTGTGCATACACATTCATGAATTAACCTTATATTGAGGTTTTATGTTTATAATATTTATATAAAATAATATAAGTACATAAGATAATTTTGAAGGCTATATATCTTTCAAGATTATTTTAGATGGAAATATCTGTGCTTTGAAACATTTGTAGACCTCTTGGAGCATCAGCTCTAGAACCTTTTTATGGTTGTCCTCTCTGTTAAAATATACCCAGGAAAGTTACATTTTGAAAATGCTGATTACTTGTAGTTGTATCTGGTGCATAGGTATAGTATGATAATAAGCATGGTATCATTAATAAATAGCATGGGTAACTATTTGTTTTCTACAAAGCTTATTTTAAAATATTTATTGCTTGAGAATTTCATACATGCATGTAAGGTGTTTTGGTCAAATGTGTTTCTCCATTTTCTTTCATCTCCTCCTTTATCCCATCCCTATTCCTTCTCAATTTCATATGTTCTGTTTTTGAAACCCAAGTCTGCTCAGTGTTGCCAGTATAGGTGTGGTGGCCTCATCCCTAAACACCCCCGATTCTCTTTCCTGGAGCCACTACCAGTTGTCAGTAGCTCTTCAGCTAGAAGTGGGACCTGGTGACACCCTCCCTCATCCACAAGCCTTTGTCTGGGTTGATCTTGTACGGGCCATGTGCATGCAGTGTAGCTTCCATGAGTTCATGTGTGCCACTGGCATGTCATAGCATGAAGACACTGTCAGCATTTTCATCCACGTCTGGTGCTTAGAATCTTTTCCCTCCTCTTCTGAGCCTTGGGAGGAGGGACTATGATATAGATGTCCCACCGTGGTCTCTCTCTGCACCTTGACCTGCTGTGGGTTTCTCTATGAATTGCCATCTTTGCAAAAGGAGGGGTGAAAGGTGCACTCATCTATTGGTGTAAAGGTAAGTTGTTAGGAAGCTGTTAATTATGTCCACTCAGCAGGATGAGGATAACGGGTTCTTCCTCAGGCCCATGACCTATCTAACCATGGATTCCTGGCACTGTTATGGTACCAGGCATGAGTTCTACCTTGGGGAACAGACTACAACCTTACTTTTAATTAGAACACCATCATAAAGAGGCTCTCTGAAATTTCAGTTAACTCTTTGCACATTGTTGACACTGGGTATAAGTTGTTTAAGAATTTCTCTTTAGTGAACCTAGTACACTCTTTTGTTTGTGTTCTAGGTTTTCCATGACAAGTCATTGTTACACCTGACAGTTTGAATATTTGTGTATTTATGTTTTTGTTCCCAACAAAAGTTTTGATGCTGCTGTATCCAGACTTGGATGCTGTTTTTTGTTAAAAAGCATGTTAATTAATCTGTGTAGTTTTTCTCAAAATTTTTGAACAGTTCGCTTGTTTAGCAATTTCTATATCCTTCCGAAATACATTGGGCAGGCCACACAACAGCACAGCATCTGTCTTTTCCTTGAAAATGTCTATTGCAGCTTTATCCCTTCAGCTACCATTTTCACAGTCTAATCTCAATGCATTTACCTTAGGTATGAAAAACTATAAGTAATTATTAAGATTTCAATGCTTTCTGTGCTTTGTTTTTGTTGTTTGCTTTTGAGACAGGGTTTCATGTAGTTCAGGCTAGCCTTGAAATCCTGATCCTCTTGCCTCAGACTCTATCTTCTTCTTATTTCTTAACACTGTTTATATTTATGCTTATTATTACATATGCATATTATTGCAAATAGAAATGCCTTGGAAATAAAACTGCATAGAAAAAAAAAGATGTTTAGTGCTAATCAAAGGACCAGAGTTGAAAATAGCCCCTTAAAAGTCTACTAAACTCACTTTAAAACAAGTATGTGATTACCTATAAATAGGATTATACTTAGTTTCCTAGTATATAATCTATTTTTAAGATTATACATAACTTTTGTTAATTAGTGTTGATACACAGTTTTCCTTTAATGGCTCTTGTGTGTCTAAAATTATTTTTCTAATTCGATGAATGTTTACTATCTTTTCCACGTTTTCATGATACAGCATGCAAATGTTAGACTATTTATGTTCATCTTAATTTGTTGTATTCTGTGAATTGCACCCAAAAAAAGTCACCTAAAAGTTTTATGTTTTGTTCAGAACATATGAATTTATAAATTGCTTCCCAGAAATGTCACTTAAAGTTTTGTTTTGCTCAAATGTTGTGTTGCTTTTGGACTTGTTTATAGAAGACATTTTTCAGTGAAGCTTCTATTATGAAATATAGAAAACTGACCTTGAACAGACAACAAGATGACACATCTGTTAAGCTCGTGCGATGATGTCATCCTCCATAAGTCATCCAAAGGAAAATTATTTTATTGTTTCGCTACTTTATGTGAATGTGTAAAATTTGTTGTATTCACTGAGAGAAGTAGTTGGAAAGGAAACAGGATGAAAGTATTCTTCCTCACCCACCTCCTTTTTTTCCTGTTGGTATGAGTATGTATGTGTATGTATGCGTGTGTGAGACAGACAGACAAAAAGACCGTGGGCATACACATCCGCAAACATACATGTAGAAGTCAAAGGACAGCTTTGGATATTGGTGCTCACCTTCTACCTTGTTTGGGGTTGGGACTCTTGTTTTCCCAGTGAACACACCAAGCTAATTAAATCCCTGTGAGTTTCTACGGATTCTTTTGTTTCTGCCTTCAGGTCCTCTTAGGAAGGAACACTGGTATTTCAGAGGCTCATGTTACATATCTGAGTTGCTCTTCTAGAGGACCAGAGCTCAATTCCCAAGGTCTACTTGGGAACTCAGAGCTGTCTGTAACTCCAGTCCCAGGGTTCCTTTCTGGCCTCTGCAGACCCCAGGCAAACATTCATGCAGGCAAAACATTCATACACATAAAAACAAATTAACAATTAATTTAAAAAGAAGTACATCATGTTTTAAAATATTTAATTTGATGTTTTAGAAGTTTGCAATGTATGTCATTAAAATGTTTACCTAATCTATATTTGTATAATGCCATTATCCACTTAAATTAGAGGTTAACCTCTTCATGCAACAAATATTTAGATCATCATGTTTGACACTTTACTAATCATATAGTGTTCAGTGTGCTTTTGATTGGCATTTTTAATAAATGATAACAGTTCAATAACTGAAAAGGTGCAGGGTTAGATTATTCTTTTTGAGAAGGACTTAGCCCAGAATATCAAAAAATACTATTTGAATAATAAATTTATAAGTATTTAATTTATGTCATAACCACTTTTGAACCTGTTTCCTCTGGTTCTTCTCAGAGTTCTTGTTCATTTTCTTTCTCATCTGCTTTTTAAGGACAAGCGTTCCTAAGACTCTTGTGCCTTTTTTCTTTCTTTCATTGCTGTAGTTCAGCTGTTTCCAGAAAATCTGAGCTCCGTAGTTCAGCTGTTTCCAGAAAATCTGAGCTCCTTTTTACATTATCCGTATCTTTTTTAGCATCATCATTCTTCAGCTTACAAAGCTAGAACTTTGATGGCCATCTTCTGTTTTCACTTCTTCACCTCTTCCATACAGTTATCTTCCCCAACAGTTTCAGGCCTGCACTATAGTCTGTTTCAGTCTTAGTTAGGGTTTCTCTGGCTATGATAAACATCATTACCAAAGGATAAGGGAGGAGAGTAATTGTTTGACCTTCTGTTTGTTATATTGTCACTTATTAAAGCCAGGACAGGGACCTGGAAACACAAACTGCAGCAGAAGCCATAGAGAAATGTTGCTTTTTGTCTTGCTCAGTTGACTTTCTTACAACACCCAGCACCACCTGCCCAAAGGTCGTACTATCCACATTGGCATGGGCCCTCTCACATTTATTTACCACTAATTAAGAAAATGTAGCACAGGCTTGCCTATAGGCCAGTGTTACAGAGGCGTTTCCTCAGTTAAGAGTTCTTCCCCATTGACTCTACCTTGTGTCAAGTGATACAAAACTAGCCAGCACAGTTCCAGAGGCTCTTAAGTACTCAAAGAGATGTATTTTTTGTAAAACAAATTTTTAACAGTATTCTCTAATGAAATGAAGTTACTTAGGCTTTAGGAAAATACAAATCAAACTTACAGTGAATTATCCATTTTATAGCCTCTAGGATGGCAGTGATAAAAATGGATAGGAACATGTTGACTAGATATGTGCAAGTTGGAACCCTCCTGCACTGTTGGCAGTAAAGTAAAACATGTAGCCACTTTTTTAATTATTAAAATTTTATTTATTTGTGTAAGAGATTATGTAAAGACTGGAGCCTACATGAAGGGAATAATTTTGTCTCTGTCTTGTTGTGGCTTCTGGGAATCCAACTCAAGTTAGCAGGCTTGCATCTTTCC
Organism: Bramus lutescens; assembly: GCA_001685075.1. Taxonomy (NCBI): domain Eukaryota; kingdom Metazoa; phylum Chordata; class Mammalia; order Rodentia; family Cricetidae; genus Bramus; species Bramus lutescens. The sequence goes on along the minus strand of LOEQ01002196.1, from coordinate 45,424 downwards.
CACTGAGCCATCTCAGCAGCTCCACTTTTAAAACAATCTCATCTCTTTATATGGCTTAGCAGTGTGTGTGTGTGTGTGTGTGTGTGTGTGTATACAGTATGTATATATTTATGTATGTGTATATGTATATAGTATAATATATATTCTAGAATTCTATCTTGGTAAATGATTTTATTTTAAAGCAAAATTGTTTTTACTACTAAGAATTAAGGCATTGACAATTCTAACAATTCTAAACCTTAGACTAAATGTGGCATTATTCGGTGTAGTTAATAACAAACAAGTTGGCCTGTGTTGCCTTAGTATGGCTTGCTGTCTGCTAGAGTGTATAGCACTCTATATGATTAATCATAGCTTTCTATCCGTTATGTGTAATGACCTCCAGAGTGTTGTGAAAGCTTGTGGAGGCACATCCACACTAGAGTCAGGGCACCCCAGATTGTAAATGAGAGCAATGTTTGGGACAGTCCTTCAGAGACAGAGAATAGCATATGCAGAGAGCTGGTGGTGAACAGAAGTGGACAGTGTACTGAGAAAAGAAGGCCAGAGGCAAGGGAATAATTTTCAAGCTGAGTAATCTATAAGAACTTATTATAGCCAGCAAACTTACAGCTATTGGGTTAGGAAATAGATTGCTTAAAGATATAGTTGAGACAAGGAATTAGTAGGTACTAAAAGTAGTAGATTGTCCTGACAGATTTGTGTGGCCTGTATTCTGATGTGGTTTGCGTGTAAATGAGGGTTCTATATCATGTGCTTACTGCTTGTCTAAAGAGGGGAGTATGAAACAAGTGACAGGTGAGTGTGAACAGTGTTCTAGAGGGTACGTGGTTGGAGTACCTAGTGGAGATGAGCATTACATATGTTCCTAACTATATGTTATAGATTGTACTTAGTCTATTCTCTGAGGCCTTTTCTGTCTGCTGGAAATTTGATAACCAAATAAAACAAAGTTCTAGAAAAACCACAAGAATCCATATGCCTAAAATAAATCCTCTCTCTTTAACTCTTCCTGTACCTTTCAGTTCTAGGATGTCTTCTGATTGCTGCGAGGTGTTGGGAGCAGGTGTTTGGGGATGTGGTTTGAGTACATACAGAAGTGTGGGGAGAGTAGTGGAGTGCGGTGACGTCAGGTCCTTCAGCTGAGCCAATGCGCTGGGAAAGTGAGCTCAGAGGCGAGGAGGCGGGCTGAGAGGACAGTGCTGGGAACATGGTAGGTTTTCCTGAGAATCATACACTTAGGAATTTCTCCAACTGCATGCAACTTCCCACAGCTTCTAAGTTTACTCAATAGTGCTTTCAGGAAAGAGAAACACTTCCTATAGCAAAGAAAAAAAAGCTGGTTAGGCTTTTCTTATGTAAATATGTTGGTATTTTGTTCAGAATATTACTAGGCATGCTTTTGTTTTCTGAAGTTTTTCTTTTGACATTTTAATTTTTTGTTACACGGATAATGAGGAAAACAGCTCTTAAACAGAAGCTTGTGGGCTGTTTTAACCTACAGCAAGCTCATTAGTCTTATTTCAACTTAAGTGAACCAGGAAGTAGTTATCTTATATTGAATTCTGACTTTTAATGTGTAGTTTTCTCTTTTCTACCTACCTTTGACATTTAATCGTGTGTGTGTGTGTGTGTGTGTGTGTGTGTGTAATGTGGTATGTGACATGAACTGATGGTTTGTAAATTGCCCTTTCTAAAAACACTTTAATGTAAAAATGCTACTTGAAAGAGACAATATGTATGTTATACCATCTGGAGACAAGGCACTTGTGTAGGATACAAATGTGGAAATCACTTTAGCTGGTTAACAGTGACTGAAAGACATTTTAAATTATGCCATCTTTGAATGTTTTTTTTAAATAGTTTCTCTTGTTCGGACAAGGGAAAAACATCTGGTAATATTTTGAGTGTTAACTATAGATACTTGGACATAACTGAGTATTGGTTTGCTAGTTTGTTAAGGGTTGGTGTTGATGGTATGTGCTTGTTTCTGTAGTGCACACTTCTCTTCACCCTCTATTTCCTGTGGGAAAGGATTGGTAATGTGATAGACACCTCAGGAGAGTTTTTAAGTGATTTTTTTTGGAAGATAGCATTAGGTATATTTTGTAGCTATTGGCAAGTGGACCCTGAAAGCTCAGAACAAGTTGATTATTAAAAATGCACATTCCTTTCAGAGGACACCATATTTTCAAAGACAGCATTTGGACTCGAGCAGTTTGGACAGTTCCAGCAAGAAAGATGTAGACAAAGAAAAAAATTCATAAGGCAATTTTTATACAGTGAACTTTTTTACTTTGTAAACTATGAATATAAAAAGTATTTGGTGATGAAGATCCATTTTAAGAAATAGTTGGGAAATGGCCACAAATTTCTAAAAATTTTTGGGAATATAATGCCCAGAATGATATGAATTGTTGGGAAATATTTTTGAAGCTGGTGAAAGAAAATGCTGGTTGAGTTCAGGTCCTGAGTTCAGATTCCCATGTGGCAGCATGGTGCAGCCCTGGCACAGGGGAGACAGGGACATGAGGATTCTGGAGCTTACAGCCAGCCTAGCCAGTCCTGTAGACTCCAGGTTCCAGGGAAAGATTTTGTCTTGAAAATCAGGTAGAGAGCTACCGAATTGTTGAAGAAGAAATTCTGTGTCAACTTCTGGCCTCCACGCATATGTGTGCGCAACATATATACACCATGTATACACCGCACAAAGACTGTGAAAGAATGATGTTGAAACCCACAAAAGAGAGAGTTGTGTGAGAACCCTTTACTGAGAGACTGAGCAGTTAGTGGTTGATGGGAAGGGTTGCCATATTCCCCAGTGGTGGTGTTCCTAACATATTTTCAACACTCTAGATAGGTAGCGCCATCTTTGCTCGTGCAAGCAACCACTGATTAAACTCAGTGGGTCCTACTCCAAAGGGACATAAAAAGTAGGGAAGAAGGGCTTCATCAAGAGAGGGAGAGAGACAGGATAATAAAGGGTAAAGATGGTGAAATTCATTACATATGTGCATAAAGTTGCCAAAGAATAAAAAATAAGTTACAAATTAGAGCAAGAATAGGAAGAAGGCAATAGAAAGGCATTTATATGTATAATTTTATATGTATATTTATTTTAAATGGCTTATGAGTTCTAATATCCATTGTAATGGTAATTTTGGAAGAAATTTTATTGGTTACTAAATGTCTATTTGAGTTTGTTTTTTTTATTAATTTGTTGACTTTTTTGTTTTTGTTTTTTTGAAACAGGTAGCTTTGGAACCTGTCTTGGAAGTAGCTCTTGTAGACCAGGCTGGCCTCTTTTATAGTGTGTGTGTGTGTGTGTGTGTGTGTGTGTTTATGCCACAGTGCACCTTTAGAGGTTGGATTACAGCTTGTGGAAGTGGGTTCTCTTCTTCCATTGTGTGGGTTTTAAGGGTCTAAGTTGCTGCTTAGGGGTAAGTGACTTTACCCACAGAGCCATCTCACTGGTCTGTCTTGACAATATTTGTAAATTCAAATGAGGAGAATATTGCCAACTATGTATGGTTTGAGATCTGGTACAGGATTTGGGTAAATTCATATTGCCTTTGGGGTTAACATGACTAAGGTCTGTCACAGATAATAGCCAGGCCCAGGTGGACTAGCACCTGACTGACTCACTGTGGGTATGTTAGTCTGTTGATGGGTGGTTGTGTGCCAATCTAGACTCCGTGGTTCTTCCTTTTGACCCTGTCCTCACTGGCATGTTAGTCAGCACAGCTCAGGGACATTTAAAAGCATATAGAAGTGGGTTTTAATAATAAGATGAAAGATGATGGTATTGACATAAAATTGCATTTCTAAATTGCCATATGTAGGTTGAAATCCTCGACAGACATGAGAAGCAAGTGTGTGCAGAGATGGAGGCTAGCCCTGGTTGCCTTTCCTTTGTTGCTTTCCACCTTAATTTTTGAGACAGTCTCTCTAAATCCAGAAGTCTCTGCTTAACTAAACTATATAACCAGTGAGCTCTGGGCGACCTGTTAGCACAGTCTTTTTAGACAACTCATATAGAGCCTTTCTCATTCTATAAACTTTTCTGCTTAACCTCACCTGGGATAAATACATTTGTCAGTGTAAAAAGTTATTATTTTTTATTTTTATGAACATGGTATTGAAGCTAGGCTTCATTTGAGTTGTCAAGTTTTCGACTATAACAGGCATTCTTAAACAAATGGGAAAATTGATAGCTGCATCTTTAGAGGGACCTGCTTAAAATAATGGATAATAGACAATTGTATATTAATGTTTGTGTGTATCACAAATGTGTACATGTTGTTGAAGGCAGTTACATTCATTTCCATCCCTTGTGTAAAAATTATTTCATTATCCCAGTGAACAAAGATTGTATTGCGGAGCTGAGATATGAACGTAGTGATTAAATACTACTGGACTTAGACTTTTCTATAGTGGCTCTCGACTATTTGAACCAGATTCTATCGCTGTGGTAACCTCAGGAATCCCTGGGGCTTAATTATAGACAGTTGATAGGCCAGAGTTGGTCCGTTATCTCCTGAAACTGAACCAAAGAGCTCTTGAAGAAACTGCTGAACCGAGCCAGAGGACTCTCAAGGCACAGCTTGTCCTGTGCTGTCCTGGAACCTCTTAGTTTATGATGTTAGGTGGTTGGTACTGGACAAGAACTAGGGGATCCTTTGCTGTACAGTTAGTTTTTATAATAGCCCTGCTTCTCCCTTTAACCTCAAGAGTGTTAACACACAACGATCAAAGTGCAGCATAGAACTACTAACAAGGCATAGGCTCTGCTAACATGTTTCTGTTCCCAGAAAACATTGTGTAGGCTTTAGGGAAAGTGCCCTTTCGCTTCCAATGTATGGGGCTCTGTACCTGCTTTCCGCTAACATTTGCTTTTACGTTCTGTCGGTTTTTCCATTACTAAAGCTTGGCTGTTATTTTTGGATGATCTGATTCCAAGTTTAGAACTTCTTCGTTTTACATGACTGGGGATGACAGGGAGATAAAAACAAAATCTAGACAGCAAGAAAAGCAAGCAGTTCTGAGTTTCGGCAAAAAAAAAAAAATCATAAGCTTTTTTCTTTTATTAACTGTTCTTTTCCTATTTTGGAATAAAGTGGAACTACAGGCTGGTTTAGGTAAGGTAGTTATCAGAGACGGTTATAGTAGTACACTCTCGGAATTTGGGAAATAACTAAGTATGTAGCTTTGGCTATTGTTGAAAATAGAAATAAATTTTCAGGAAAGATACTTTAATTACTCTGGAGACACTGCAAGACTTTGTTTTGTTTTGAGAAAGCTTTTTATTGGAAAACCAATTATGGGTTAGTATTATAACTATTGTTAAAACTCCTAATTAAACACTGAGAGCTATTTAAATTGTTTTGTTTTTATCTTTTTATATTTATGTATTGTTTATATGTATGTTTCTGTACCATGTGAGTGCTCGCAGATGCCAGAAGAGGGTGTTGGTTCCCCAAGAATTGAAGTTACAGATGATTGTGAGCTGTCATGTGGGTGCTGGACATCAGATCCAATTTCTGGAAAGGCAGCTAGTGCTACTAACCACTGAACCATCTCTCCAGGCCTTTGGACATGTTTTTATGAAGAATTCTGTTCTTTCAGAAATTGGCGGTAGCCAGTAGTAAGTAGTCTGGTTTCTTTTTAGGTTGATAATAGAGTTCACTCCATTAAAAATGCTCTGAAAGTTGTATTAAGCCAGACAACTCTAAACTGTATTAATTTTCTTGTATTTTAAAGAACAATCTCTCTTTATAGATGGTAGTAAAATTAGAGGAAGTCTACCGTTAGTAGAAGTACATGATAGAAAGAATGCTCAGCCTCTTTTCTAGGTGTGTGCTGTTATCATTGTCTTGTTTTTTAATCTTCTCTGAAAGAAATAACAATATTTGATTTAATTTTTTTGTTTTTCTTAACCTTTAAAATTTTTTTCTTTTTATTTATTTATGTGTGTGTGTGCACCACATGTGCAGATGGGGGCCATAGAGGGATATTGGATGTCCTGGGACTGGGATTCCAAGCAGTTGTGAGCCCACCTGATGTGCGGGCTGGAGGCTAAGCCATCTCTCCAGCCCCTGACTTGATGTTTTTCGTTAAAGTTGGCTAAGTATCTCTTTTTTCTTTTGCCTCATTTTTTTCACCCTACCTTGAAGGTAGCTCTAAAGTTCAATATTATTTTTTAGTTATCTTATTGTTGAAAAAGTAGCAAATTAATTCTCTAAAACTAAAGGAAAGATATGACTTGATGTTAGGGATCATTTTGGGTAATTTTACAAACTTTTTAAATTAGAGTTTTTAAATTACATATATAATATATTTTTATTGTACATACTTGAATTTATGTGAGTGTTTTTGCTTGTGTGCGTGTATGTGCACCATATGCATGCCTGGTACCTGTGGAGGCCAGAAGAAGCATTGGGTCCCCTGGAACTGAAGTCACACATAGTTGTAGGATGCTTTGCTGGTGCTGGCTGGGAACTGAACACATGTCCTTCACAAGAGCGAGTGCTCTTAATTGCTGAGCCATCTTCCCACCCCCAGTATGGGGTAATTTCATCAAAAGACATTTTAATTATCTTCTGTGTATCTTTTTTCCTCAGGAGCTTTATTGTGGGTGGCAGTCATAGTCTCTGGCCCTCCCTGCCTTTCATACTAAAGTACCCATTGACCTGCGGCAGGAAAGCCAGAGCTGTTAGAACCTCATTGCTTGTTACTGAAATCCACTTTAAAATTTAGTCATGTGTTAATCTCTCAGAACTTATTTTAATGATTTGAAAAAGTGTGATCAGCCTTATATACATTAAACTGTGAAAGACTATAGCCTTTCCCCATATATTAATATAGACATATTTTCTTGCAGCCCACTGTCCTGTTTCTGTGTATGTTGTGTATATCTTTATATAATTTGTGTATTTCCGATTATGGTGTACAATTTATCTCAGTGAATAGCTGATTTTCTTCATTTTTATCATTAAAAAGCTTTAGTATTTTAAAAATTTTATACCTATAGTTCTGTTCCAAGTTTCATTCTTTCTAACTTATTTATTTAAACAATTGTTCATTTTCGTACCAAAACTTTGGTGAACATTTTGATACAGAGGGATGTTTTCAGTAAGAAATAATTTTTTTTTAATTCTCTGAACTGATTTTTATTTATTTCTGTCAAAGTGAAGGAAGTATTTAATCCCTGGAGCATTGCCAGATTGCCCCAAAGGGTCGTACTACTCTAAGTTCCCATTAGCAATAGTAGTCTGTTTGCCATGTTCTTGATTTGTGCTGAGTATGGAGATGGGAATGGTTTTTAGTATTTAACCTGCTGTAAGTACAGTATGTCAAAATTTTTTAATGGTATCAATTTATTCCACAATTGATGGGGGTTTGGCATAATTACTGACAGGGATCAGTCAGCTATATGGTAAAAATTGTATAGCGTGGATTTTATTTGGCTTTTTCACGAGTAGGATCTTCTGTAGTAGCCAGGTTGACTTAAAACTTTACAGTCACCCTCCCTTCACTTCCCAGAGTGGAGGATCATAGCCACCACATAGCTTTTATTTAACATTAAAATTAAAGCTCTCGTTTAAAAGTTGTGTTTTGATCATGATAGCTATGAAAATTTTCCTTCACGGATGGCCACCATTTTTCTGTTTTATGTAATCAATCTAAGTAATTGGTTCTGCCAAGAGGCTTATCTTAATTGGATTCTGATCAACATACATTTACTGTGTCTAGCAGTTCTGTGGTTGTCTTCCTGATTGTCTTTCCCTAAAATAGAAGTTCCTTGATTCTTGTCTTCACGGTGTTAGTACCGAACACAGCCCCTAAAATATTGATCACTAAACATGCACGAACTGTTTAAATATAGGAAGGAGTCTCTTCATAATGAGTCATTTCAAAGACTTCATATTAAAGACTTAAAATGGAATTGAACATTAAAAAATTGTTTACAGGGCATCTCTAGAAAGATGGCTCAGCAGCTAAGAGCGGCTGCCCTTTGAGAGACCTTGGGTTTGAGTTCTTGAATCTACACGGAGGTTCATAACCTTCTGTAACCCAGATCCAAGAGATCTGACACCCTCTTCTGGCCTCTACAAGTGCTAGGTATGCATGTGGTTCACAGACATACATGCAAGCAAAATACCCATACATAGACAATTAAATATTTAAAATAAATACAAAGTAATTCTCCTCGCATATTTGGTATGCAGATAGACAGCCAGATAAGTAGCAAAACTAAGACGTTTTAACAGACAGATGACCCTGTACTCTGGCACCTAGCAACTCTGGAGACTGAGCCTATTTGGTTCAGCATTGCTAACTATTTAGAAATACTCTCCTATTGAAATTCAGTGTACTCACCCAGAAGCCACGTGTTTTAGGGTTTCTATTGCTGTGAAGAGACACCATGAGCATGGCAAATCCTGCAAAGAAAACATTTAATTGTGGTGGTGTCTTACAGTTACCATCATGGCAGGGAGCATGACAGCATGCAGGCGGACTTGGTGTTAGAGCAACTGAGATTCATACATCTTGCAGGAAACAGGAAGTCAGTTCATACACTGGGCAGTATCCTGAGCATAGGAAACCTCAAAGCCCACCGCCACAGTGACAAACTTTCTCCAACAAGGCCATACCTCCTATTAGTGCCACTCCCTATGAGATTATGGGGGTCAGTTACATTCAAACTACCACACCATGTCCTTAAGTTAAAGGGAATGATTATACACACCATGCAAGGATTCCTCCTGGAAAATATTTCTGAAACCTGATTCTCTAGGAAGGATTTGTGAGTACTGTGCCTGGCCTTTTAAAAGCTGTGCTTGTAAGACATTCTATTGCTCAGGACTTAAGTACACTACCATTTGTTGACAGCACACTTAGGAAACTGTATATTCACTGTGAAATTGTGGTAGGTACTGAGAGTCACCAAAAATCCTGGACATCCTTATGTACGGCCTCTATTCATTTTCTTATGTTTTTATAATTTAGATGGATGGATATGACACCATTGTAAAATTCCATAATGATATTTAGGGAAAGGAATCAGCTTAAGAATAGAAAAAGTAAAGTTTTCCTGAATATTTCAGTTAAACTAACAATTTGCTTGATTTACAAACCCCTTCACTGTAGATGTTGCAGAAGGAAATGGCCACTGTGACTTACACATGAGTAACAGCATGCAGAATAACAGAAGGTGCAGTGCAGGGCCAGTTGTCCCCACCAGGGAAGAGTGCAGTCTAATCCAAAGGCTAACGTGACAAAACCTGTCGAATGTTGGTGTACCGCTGTGGATGACGTTGTGAATTGGTACGATGACTTTACGAGAATATCAGGGAGTTTCTTAAAAGAGTCATTTACACCACAGAATTCCAATTTTTATGTTTACTCAAGACACCAATATAGTGGATTTACTTTTAGGATTTATTATTTTTATTTTATGTGTATGGTATTTTGCCTGCATGTGTTTGTACACCATTTGTGTGCCTAGTGCCAGTGGGATGCAGACAAGGGCCTTATCCACCATCTACTCATGAAAACATGAAAAGTAGGAAGCATTATTCAGGCCTCTTTTTCTCTTAATTTTCAATTCAGGGTGTATATTTTACTAATTGAGGTTTTGGGGAGGAAAATATATGAACACAATTGGTCAGGTGGATAGATAATGGCTATTTCTTAATTTCAGATCCATGTATTTGCTTTTGTTTGAGAATATTTACAAATAGATTTACTGTCATAGACAAATGAGGAGGGACCAGGGGCTCTAATAAAAATGTCATGTTTGTAGTGAGAAGGGATGGGTCTCAGCAAAATGACATCCCTGACTGACCCCTCTACATGTAGTGATGTCAACATTTATTTTTATTTGTATTCTGCCCAAAGCATGTATAAAGAGGTCTAAGTTTATATTGGCATTTATTTAAATAATATATGAGATTATTTCAGCCAGTTTTAAGAGAATTTTTAAGAGCCCTTTATTTTACTCATATTTGAAAAGTCTGTTGTACAGGCTAAATTTGGGGTACTTCGCATGGTGGATGAAGTCAGTTACAACTGCCCTCTCCTCCTTCTGTCTGCTTAATTCTTTTCTAGTTATTGCTCTCCTGTCTTAAACTCATGACCATTTGGCAATAGTAAATGTTCAGGATCTGACACACTTCTCTTTCCTTCCTCCTTTAGCATCTGCCATCTTACTGTTTAAAACTTAACATTGTGTTTCCTGGAAGCCCCAGGACTGTTTAGGCCGCTGCCCACTTTCTGAGCTTCTCAAAGAAATATAGTAGTTGCAGTGCTAGAGAAAGATATTCCTTCGTTTGGAAATATCAGTTACAATTTGTCTTTATACGTCCATCAAATGCTTAAGGAAATGGTTGGTACCCAATAATTTTTGAAAAGAGGTAAACAGTGGAGCAATGTGGTGAAGGGCAGTAAAGTAAAACAGGAAAAAAAGAAAAGAAAAACGTTTTTTTGGTCTTTTGAAGGATTTTTCAGGAAGAAATGGCTTATTACAATAAAAAGAGAAAAACAGCTTTTGGACTCACCTGCATCTTATTTATGCTTTCATAGTAACATGAGTAGCTGCATCAGATAAGACTTTATTAGCTGTAACTTTATTGAGTTTTAGACATTACTGAGTTTGTAAAATGGCCTTCTTTTATTTCCTTTCTTCTCTTTTTGTCCCAGTGTACATAAGTATGTAAAATTGTAAATAAGTTATAAATAATGCAAAGAGTTAGTAGGGAGGGTGTACGTGCCTATAATCCTAGTTTACAAGTGACTGAGGCAGGAGGATCATGAATTAAAATCTAGTATGGGTTACAGAGTAATACCCTGTCAGAGACAGGGCAATGGGGTTGCTGCCTTAGGGTCTCTGCATTTCCTTTGAGCTTTTGCTGTTTTGGTTTTGCTTTCTCTCATAGGAGTTCTGAAATCTGCTGTATGAATTGCTTCATGTGGGTTTCTAAATCACCTCCATACAAAGAAAGCAAGATTAATGCTTTTGTTAGTTTTTTTTCAGTAGTGGTCAGTTTTGCTATTCTTTGTTTATCCCCTTTAGATTGTATACACTGTAATTCCTCTAGTAACTGTCTTCCAGTGTTGGAAACTATGTGACCTGAAATATGCGTGGGGGAGTATGTAGTATTACAGAACTGAAAAAGAATTTTCACAGCACAGATGACCTCACCTGTTCCTATATATTGTGACTTTAGACCTTTTTTTTGTTTTTTGTTTTTTAATGTTTGATAAATTAAGAGCCATAAATTAGAATGGAAAGTAAGATGCTGTGAGTTTGTTTTAAAAGGTAGTAGCTTAAAGCAAGCTAGGAAATAATAAACCCTGTTAACAGAAAGCGTGTTTCCAAGAAATATGATCAGGACCATTTTAACTGTATAAGTGTAAACTTTTGAATCCTTATAGAAGCATACATCAGTGATATAGTAACATCAGAGATGATCTTTGATGCCAGAGTGAATTAATAGAGAAAAGGTAAATTCCATTTTAGTGTTTGATTAACGTGAGAAAGGAGTAGGAAATAGAAGAGGAAGATTTGCACCAGAGGAACCTTAACTAATCCGTATGTACTCAGTTTTGTACCCTGAGTGTTTCGTTTGTTTGCTTGTTTGTTTTCAGTTGCATTTCTGAGATTGTCGGAAATCCTCGGATAAAATATATGCGCTCTTTCATGGTCATTTGATACCTATGTTCTTGTATTTTCAGGTTAAGTTTGACTTTAACTCTCTGCTCTTTCTTCCTTGGGAATCCCAGAACCTTATATGGTCAAGACTTAGCTTTCAGACTTTCAGTAAAATGCAAGGCACCATTCCAAAAGAAAAAGAAATGCAGGCTGGCTTTTACTTTGTCTTCAGTGTTCTTGGCTGCCTCTATTACCACAGTAGCTGAATTACTAAGAACCTTATGTGCTGCATTAGTCGTCATCTAGCTACGGGAAGAAATTCCTTTTGTGGTGGTATTTCTATGCTAGAACTAACATTAACAAATGGTACATGGCAGTGGGGATATCATTTGATTTTAAAAAAATAAATTGCAAAGCAGTTCTGGTTGTTTTGTCTTACCGTAAATACAGGGGCTATGCAGCCTCTGATGTGTCACACCTAAGAAATACAGAATTTGTTGGTGGTACAGTGTTGTCGAAACTGGAAATAGAAATTGCTACCTGAGGGTCTTTCCGCCGTGGTATTGCTGCTGTCTGAACAGAGGACCCGTGAAAGGGTGTGAGCAGCCAGAAACCTAGCCAGCATGCTGTTGGATAACTTCTTTCAACTTCACTGTTTCTTATTCACATCTAGCAGAATTAGCATTTTCCCTTAATAAAATGATTTTTCTGGGTGATTATTAGTATCACATAATTATACCTTTAACTGTAAGGCATCTTGATATTTTGTTGACAATTCTGTCGGTTTACAGTATCATTTAGGAAAAGGGAAGCTTATTTTCTCTCATGGTAAGTCAGTCTAAGACATACACACACATGAGCAAGATTGCTATCTTATATACTGAGTCCTACTGGTGAAACTGCATCATTCTGTAGGCTCCTCCTACAGAATTCAAAGTACTTGGTTACCGTCTCATGTGTTCTAGATACTGTCAGGACAGTGACAACTAAGGTAGGGCCTTGGTTTTGAGGGTTCCTTGTATAGTAGAGACTGACAAGGGAGAAGAAGAATATAAAAATGGCAGAGAGGAGTACTGTTTTAAGTGTGTTAGGACAGGTATGTTCATAATGTCACAGAAAACAGTCATTCAATCCCAGCAATGTTTATACAAGCTGGAGAAGATGTTGAAATAAATGCTGAGGTCTAAGAGAAGGTGAAATTGAGCAATTTGGAGTATACGCCATTGCCTTAACTATTGCCTAGCGACCCCAAGAACATCCATCCATTGTCTTCCTCGAAGAACTACCAAGTTCTAAACTACACTCGTTCTTAGGACGGAAATGATTGGAAGTTCTGGGCAGCAGATCCCCTGCCCCGTCCCCCTCAACTGTTTTCTTCCTTGAGCTTCCAGTTAGAGGAATTTGTAGGAAAGAGAATTACCTTAACCTTGGAAGGCAGTGATTGGTCAGCACACCTTGTAAAGGTGCTACCACACTGAGGACCAGTCCCCAACAGGAACTCCTGAGGAAGATGCTCAGGCTCTAGCCAAACTGGAACAGAACCTAAGAATGTGCTTTTGTGTTTCCAGCGTGGGATTTTGTTTTGTTTAAGAACTTTAGTTATCTTAGCAGAATTTTATAATGTCTGACTTTCTAACAGAGAAACTATGTATGTGCTAAACCTTTTAATGGGAGACTGCTTCCATAAATATACAAACTATAATTTTACTTAATCATTGAATGTGTAGTTGGATAATAACTTCTGTGTAGTCAGTAGTTTATAAAATTTGTATGCAAAGTTTCTCTTCCCCACATTGAATTTTAATAAACTATTGATTATTATCTGTATCAGAGATTCAGAGTTGACAGTGCAGTGTTCAGCTCATTCATTGTATAGTAATACAGATAAGATTCTAGGGAGTGGTGTTTCTAAATTCATATATAAGTACTCTTGTGTGTGATGGACCAAGCTTATTATAAGCAAAGCTTAACCATTTTTAGCATTGATCTAGATTCTGTAATTGATGCTAAAATGTAACAGTAATTCCCATTAAATATTGGTTTAATGCCATCAATCAGTTAGGAAACATTTCAGAATCTTTCTATAGAAACCCTTTTGGTGTACTCTTTGTAACTTTTTTTTTTCTGTTGTGACAAGGTAACATGGAGCCCAGACTAGTTTCAAACTTACTATGTAGCAGAAGATGACTTTGAATTCCTAATCTCTGGGTGATATCGAATTACAGGTGTCTATTTCCAGGCCTTGCTATTTTCTTTATAGCCAAACTATTTCCTTTAATAGTAAGAAGATATAGTAAGGAAACATTGTAATAGGACAGATTTTACCATGAAAGAGTTCCAAAGGGTTTTATTTAGCCTCCCAAACTATGAGGGTATACCTAGAAAAATGCCAAATACCAGGTCCTAACTGGTAAGCAAATAGTCCAAAGAATATAAACCAGCAGAAACACAGGATATAGTTTTCCAGTTCATCTTCTGAATTTTCAAGACAGTCTGGTACAGCCCACATTGACCTCAGACTCACTGTGTCAGTCTCACTGAGTTCCTGACTTTTCTCACCTCCATCTCTCAAGGATGGGGTATGCGCCACCACATAGGCTTTCCTTCATGGTTCATTGTGTGCTGGGATCATGTTGGCTCACGTAAGTGAGGAACTCTTACTTTGCTGAGGAAAATAGAAAGAAGGTGCCACTCATTCTATTACCATAAAAGCCTTTTCTTCCTATGCGTTTCTACCACCTTATATGGCCTACAGTTGCTCTAGCCATATCCCACTGTAATGGTATTTTTCTAAGGCAGAATTTATATATAACTGTGTATTAATTACTTTTTTATTTTTAACACTGGTTAGAAACTTTACTCATGTTTATACTTATGCTTTTCACTTGGTAAAATATCCATAAATTTATTCCATATTTCTCCATAACTTAGTTCTTCATTGATGACAATTAGGCTGTGTTCTAGTTTGATTCTCTGTTGGCTGTGATAAATACCATGAAAAAGCAACTCGGGGAGGAAAAGGTTTATTTGCCTTGCAGAACACAGTCCATGGTTGAGAGGGAAACCAAGGCAGAAACCTGGTTTTAGGAACTGAAGCAAAGCCCTTGGAGGAATGCTGTTACTGGCTTGCTCAGCTACATCTTTTTATATGTCCTACGCCTCAGTACGGTACTGCTTATAGTGGGCTGCTCCCATGGCCCTCCTACATCAATACCTGCAGGGCGATCAGAGGGAAGTGCTTTCTCAGTTGAAATTCTCTTCCCCGGTATGCTTAGGTCTGTATAAGCTGAAAAAAAATCTATGACAGTATTGTGAATTAATTATTTAAAAGTATTTAAACTTACCAGGTTTTCATGGATAATTTTGTGAGCATATCTATAGAATAACTTTGTAGAATGAAATTGCATTAACCAGAAGCCATAGGCATTTTAAGTTTTGATAGTAGCCCGGAGCACACATTTAGGAATATTATTGTGCATTGTGCTGCAGCTGCTGTTATAGTCAGTTTTATAGCCTGTTGGTTAGAGACACAGGTAGTAGAACCAGACTTGTGAGTTATAAACCCAGTCTTGCTTGTTATCAGCTATTAAATTATGATATGGTAGTAGTTCTTAAATACTGGGTTGCTATGGAGATAATTTAGCTAATGCATGTGAAGCATTTAGAACAGTTTCTAGCATATTCAGAAGTGGAATAGAAAGGTTGGTGTTTATTTGGGAGGTAGAGTCAATGAAGTGTGAACTCAAAGCACTTGACCTCCTTAAAGGTTTTGTTTAGTTTTGTTCCCATTTTCTTTGTTTGCTTAGAGCACTGCACTTGGGCTCTTTATTTCTTTCTCTTCAGGGTAATGCTTCTGATTGTGATTCTTTTTGTAGTTGTTTTTATCTGTATGGATATTTTGGGATGCATATATGTCTGTGCACCATGTGTGTTTCTGGTGGCCAAGGAGGCCCAGAGAGAGCATAGGATTGATACCCTAGAATGACAGCCAGTTGTGAGCCACCATGTAGTCTCCAGGTCTTGGAACATAGATTGCCTGAAAGAGCAGACAATACTCTTAACCACTGTGCCGTCTCTCCAGCCACTGTTGTTCTTTGTTGTTTCCATTTTGGAAATTCTCAGTCTTTCCTGTGACATAAATTTCTCTGAGTATGTTTTAAATATGCTATTTGTGCCTTATCATCTGTTCCTCTAGATCAGCTACCATGGCAGCAATGCTTATAAATCTAGTGAGACTCTATGTTGTAGAATAGATTTATGTAGCACGAATAATAAAAACCCAGAGACAGATATTGGGGTTCAAGCTGAAGAAAATCAAAGCAAGTCAATAGAGCGCTCTTACCTCTACCAAGATTCAGACAAACAAAGGGGCAATCCCACAATGCTCTCCACCAACCTCAGACTCTACACTACCACACTCCACTGTGCTCCTGTCTCTCCCCTTTATATGCCTGTCTCCACCTCCCTAGTGCTGGTATTAAAGGCCTGTGATCACACCTTTGTGTGAGCTGTTTCTCTTTTAGATAGATTCAATCTTGTGTTACTCAGGCTGGCCTTGAACTAACAGAGATCTATCTGCCTCTGTCTCTGAAGTCCTGGGATTAAAGGTGTGTACCACCACACCCTGGTCTGTGTGGCTGACTAGTATGGCTGCTTTGCCCTCTGATCTTCAGACAAGTTTTAGTTATTAAAACACAAATAATATGCCATTGTAGATTTAAGTACTCCTTAAGATTGAAATTCTGGAATCATTATGAGAGGTTTCCCTCACCTATGCCCCCAAATCTAGGGTAGTACTTTAGTCCATACAATTTATAATAGCTCTTTTTATTTTATATTTGTATTACATATATAAAATAAAAATATATTTTATATTTATAAATATATTTATATATTTTATTTTATATTTCTTCCTATTGGACTAAAAACTATGTGAGTGCAGAAATCTAGTGTTCTTCACCATATCATTCCTAGCAGCCAACACTGTGGACACTCAATAATTGTTGAATTGGTGGAGAAACCATGTTCTCTATGGCTATCTGACTTGCTGAACCTTGAAGAAGCAACTAGATGATTAAAAACTATGATATATTTGTTTTTGGAAAGCCATAAGAACTTTAATGTCCTCACTAGAAGACACTTTTGCAAAACAACTCAGTAACTTAAAGATGTCTTGTTAATTAATAATTTGGTATGCATTCCAACTTATTTTCATTTGTCAGATCAAGGGCAAGAATTACATCTTGATGCGTAATTTTGGGCTGTGCTAAGAATTGACTTAGGACTTAATGAATGCTAGGTTGTATTCCCAGCCCTCTTTCTCAGACAGTCTTTCATAGCTTACCCAGCCTGGTCTAGAACATACTCTGTATCCCACATTGCCTCAGTCACACTGTATTCATATTCTTCTATAACCTATTTTTTCTATTCATTTGCTTGAGTAAAATTGTAGATACTTTTATTTCCTCCCTTCAACTAATGCTGTTTTCTCATTGGTAAATTGATTTGCTGAACTCTTATGTCTGAGTTTGTAATCATGATTGCTAAACTCAGGCTTTGCTTTTCTTTTTTCATAATTAAAATTTTATATCTTAAGACAGAAGTAAGTGATTTCTAGTCCCTTGTCAAGTAAATCTTTGAAATAACATTTTTAGGTACTGTGTAATGTATAGACAGTTTTTGTTTTTTAGGAACCATAGTTGAGAATAAAGACTGTAAATTATGAATTTGTAATAAGATAGCATGTCTCATATATAACTAAATATAATTCTATGTGAGGTTAGTGTTTTGATTCACGTCTCATGTTTATTATGTACTAATGGATGAGCCACTGCGAAGGAAATCAAGGAGAATGTGCCCTCTAGTGCTGGTCTTTGGCTCTACAAAATGCATGATTTGATAGATTGTACAAAGTGGGCAATTAGTAAAAATTATTAATGAGAGAATGATGCTAGAATTTGTATCATTTCATAGTTCTAAGAATTTTAAACTTCAGAAGAAATGTTCTCTTTCTAAGTCCCTAAATGAAAGTGTAGCCACTAAAAATTTAGGTTTAACTTCTGCTTTCTAGATCTTTATCAATAAAGGGAAAAACTATAGGTAGATTTGAACATGTCTTAGTCTTTGGATATTTGTTTCCAGTTTTGAGGTGTTCTTATTCAAATATTTAGTGTTGAATGAGTGTTTAAGCAGTGTTTAAACTTTCTCCATAGAAATTTAATTTTTTGCAAAAATTTTTGTTTTGTTTATTACTTTTTGATAGTCTATTTGCCATCTCTAGTTCATCCAGCTAATAAATATATAGTGTTTTTTTTACTGTCAAAAGAAAAGACACTATCATATATTAGCACAAGTGTAAGCTGTTTCCTTTTCTGAAACAAGGGGTTCCTTCTGGATTAATAACTATGTTGGATCTGTCTTGGACTGCTCTGGTCATTTTATCATTTGGATGTGTCCTTTTTGGAGGGCAGGCTTTGTGTTCCATACACCTGCTTACATGGTGGGGCAGTAGAAAGCTTAAACCTTCTGCAGTGTGGAAGTGCTCCTTGCTTTCATAATTAGGTAGAGTAGATGGCCTCTGTAGATTCTCACGCTTATTTATTGGGCAATTCTTAGTGCAAGACCATGGTGCATGTTACTTTACGTAAGAATACTGCTTGGAGTCCTTATTAGCTAACTCACACTTATAATTCCTCTTTTGAAATGTCTTGCTGCACTTTAAAATGGAATGAAACCATGATTTGGACACTGACATTTCAGTTCCTCTTAAGGCAGACTGTGTCACACGAGTGTATGGACTGTTTCCTAGTGTAATCCACAGATTGTTGCTTCTGTCAGTAGAGTTTTGTTTCTTGTAAGAGTCATACAGAATTTATGTTTTCATGTTGTCTTTTACATGCCAATAACCGGTACTAATGATTAGGCATAAGCATTTTAATTATTGCTGGCAATTAAATTTTCACACTAAATTGCTATAATTATGTTCATATGCAACTGCTGTTTTCCAATTGCTCTGCTTTTTGCATCTTGTCTAATTTGCATGACTAAGCTTATGGAAGGCTGTTTGAAGGAGGCTTGGCATCCCCAAGATACTCTTAGTGCATCATCTAAAACTTTGTTATCCATTTGTAGGTGGAACGCTTACCACAGTGTAGTACAGGAAATATTTGACAGTTTTTCTCCATTTAACGTTCTATACTTTAAAGAGGGGAAGATGTTTACTCTTAGATTCAAAAAATATTAAAAATGAAAAAAGTTACATGGGAAGGATTTAGCACCTGAGTGTGTAGTTATAGAAAAACAGTAGCCTAGTCATTTGATGGGTACTGCTCTGTGTTGTTAATTCATGTGCCTCTCATCGTAAACTTTTGAGTTGCCGGATACTGTTGTTACCGTCATCTTTCCAGAAGCTCTGTGAGCTGTCCTCCCAAGGAGATGACTCCCAGACAGTCTGCCTCTAGAGTGTGCTTTTAACAAAAACACTTTGGGAAGGACTAGAACGATATTAGAACTTATTTTAAGTACTATTGTTTCTGTAGTTGTGATTTTTGCCTAATCAAACTATATAGATGCTGAATACATTGGTTTTGACCTATTTTAGGAATACAGTTTAATGATTATCGAAGCTAAACAGGTTTAATACAAAATTTGTCTTTGGGCTCTGCTTTGAGGTTTTTTTTTTTGGTAGCCCCTTTATGCATACTTCAATTTTTTTATGCACGCACGTGAGACTATATAAACAGAACTCTTACGTACTTGAACCAGTTTGTTGAGTAAGTTTGCAGCTCAAATTAATGTGCTGCCTGGACCTAAAATTAAAGGATGAAGACGTCTCCCACAGCCATTTACTGTTGATAATTGCTCAGGATGTGCATTCGGTAAAAACTTAAGCCATGTCTGTTAAGATTTTAGAAATATATTTGATTCATTGTTTCTTACCTTGTATGGCTCAATAACTGACCAAATTTAGTCAAGTATTTTAAGTCTGCAAGTCACGTGTCTCTTAATGTGCTGCATGTGTTAGCTTCTGATTCTTCTAGCAACAGCATTTTTTATGCCTTGCCAGTGTGTGTGGCTTATAAATGCTCAGAACAGTTTGAACAATTTACACTTTGAATTTGAGATGTAGATAGAATACAAGTTTTTGATAGTGTTAGCTTTAATTCATATTAAAACATTACAACTTATGAACTAAGCAGATTTAGCATTATTTTACATATTTGTGCTATTTTGCATATTAAGTTAAACTTACACATATTTAAAATGTAGAGCTTCATTTATTATAAAATAGATGTTTCCTATATGCTATTTTTTTTCAAGTAGCCTTCATCAAATGAAGAAACTTGAAAAATACATCTTTTTTCCCCCTAAACATTTTCATAAGAAGGCAACTAAGACTATTCAGGATCCTACTCACCTTTATCTTTGCCATGTTCTACTTCACGTTGTTTGTTATATACAAGGGTTTGTTACCCAGTTATTTTTACTTTAAACTCAGATATATATCTCTCCTGTAGGAAAATGAGATTCTGTTTCAAATGGTTAATCTAATTGTATAGAAGTTTATTAAGATGTATAGAGTTTAGGTTGGGTTAATTTTGGTGTGTGATGGGTTTTCATTTGTAAGTTTTTCATGTTTATTTAAAACATACTTTCGTTTGCTAATTGAATAAAATGCTATAGATGTCTATTCTAAACAGAGTATGCTGATCATAATTTACTTCTCTTGAACTTTTCTATTGGGCCAGCCTGCTTCCAAATAACCACACAGAGACTTACTATTAATTATAAATGCTCAGCCAATAACTTAGGCTTGTTACTAACTAGCTCTTATAACTTAAATTAACCCATTCCTATTCATCTATGTGCTGCCCCAAGGCTCAGTTACCTCATCTATGTACTGTCCATCCTGTTTGCTCTCATGGCTTCTCCTTGAGACTCCTGAGACTCCGCCCTTCTTCCCTGCATTTTCTCTGCACTAAAACTCCTGCCTAGTCATCGGCCAGTCAGCTCTATTAACCAGTGAAAGTAATATGTATTCACAGTGAACAAAAGGGTTATTCCATAGCATACTTATTTATGATTTTACAATCACTTTCCTTCATTTTTTTCAACAATTTCAGGTCCCATTATTTTATGTTTGTTTGTTTTAAGGTACGATTATGTCATTTCACTCCTTAGATCTTATTATTTTAAGTAATTACCTCAGTGTAGGTAATTTCCTAGTTTATATGTATTGCCAAAACTGAAAGTTTGCAAGTTAGATATATATTCAGATTTTCTAAGCTCATTTATTCAGAATTAATAAAATCACCATATTTCCCCTCTATCTACATTTTGAAACTCTAGTTTTCATCCCCATAAGAGGCTTTCCTTTGCCCTTTATCCTTAATTTTCATTAAACCTTATAGTTTCTCAAAGTTTCAACATAAGCCCTCAATCCCAGGAGGCAGAGGCAGGTGGGCCTCTGAGTTTAGGCCGGCCTACTCTATGTAGGAAGCTTCAGGCTAGCCAGCACTACAAAGTGTGACTTTTTTTTTTCTTAAGTCACTTAAATTTTCTTAATATAGTTCCACCCTTGTTATTTGCGGCTGCTGCCCATGCCTAGGATGAAGATAGCAATTCCTCTCCATATGTTTCTGGTGATGATTTTGAGATCCTGATGGGATCATGAAATTCCTCTGCTTTAAAACTGTGTGCACCTTCAAATGTCATCTTGAATCCCACCTTGATTTCTTCTGTTTCTCACTGCTGTTACACTGAGCCACTATTACTGCAGGAGCATGGTGTATCCTTTTCTAAAAAGCCTCCTGTATGATTGACTTTTCTTTGAAACCATAACTGCATTTGCATTATAAACATTCGTTGATCAATTTTATATTTTGTATTGATGATAATTAGAATACTGTCTTGGAGTCTATGAGAATTAGCAAAGGTTGAAAAGTGAAGAGAACTCAGTGGTTTTTTTTTTTTTAGGAAAATGATTATTATGCTTAGAAATATCTCCAGTAAGTTAACATGAAGTATCATTTTCTTTTAAATATCATTCTGTAAAGCACTTTGTAACAGTACGTTTTTCAGCCAGGCAGGTCACATGTTGCCTCTTCGGTGGTCTGGGCTGGACTGG
>LOEQ01002196.1:1739-23544 GCA_001685075.1 Bramus lutescens | reverse complement strand
AATCAGTGTTTTATTAAAATACATGATTGACAGAATACAGGCAATTCTCCCGCAACAGTACTTCCTAACACAGTCAAGTTTTGTATCACCTCTTTGTTTTGGTATTGCATAGCTGTGGTCGTCAAATCCCTTATAACTATTTTACCTTTAACCACTGCCCACAAAAGGCCACAAGTTTAAATTAATAATAACTGCTACCTATTAATTTGTGATCTCATGTTCAGAACATGTTCTAAGTATTTTGGACCCTTCCATGACTTATAAATTATTGAAGGGGAGTCGCAGATGTGTATGAATTTAAACATGTTAGAGAATTTTAGTGACATGTAAATGCCAGCTTCTTCCCTGGACTGGAAATACTAAGATACTAATGCCACAAATGATGATGGATGGGTGTGTGTGTGTGTGTGTATGTGTATGTGTATGTATATGTATGTATGTGTGTGTGTTGAAGCCAGAGGCGGATGTCCAGTGTTCTCTGTTGTTCTTATAAGACAGGATCTTGGTGACCTGGAGCTCATCACTTTAACCCCCCTGGGATCCTGTTGGCTCCCTTTGCCTAGCCCTAGGGATTCAGGTGCATATCTGTGCCTAGCTTTTCATATGAGGCCTGGGGACCCAGACTCGGATTTTCATGCTTGTGCCGCAAACAGTTCACCAGCTGAGCCATTTCCTCTGCCTCTCATGATTTTCTTCTTCAGAGAAATGCTACTTGCAGCATTTGTCTTGCTTCTGGAGAAAGTACATGTTTTGTGGAATCAGAGACAACGATGTTAGTGTCCAGACTGTCACTCATGCCACTTCTTCAAACTTGTCAATCCTTTTAGGTCTTTGAAAGTCTGCACTCAGTGTGTCCTTCCGCATGCCAAATACCATACAAAGTATTAGGTTATCAAATTTTTCTTTTTATTAAACCTTTGTGTTAGCAGTAAGAGAAATTGGTGGTGAGCAATTAAGCAAAAATATGTGACGTGTTGTAGAATAAGTGACGTGGAGAACAATGGTAGGGCAGGAGTTTGTGGGTTTTATATGGAGACCAGAAAAGACCTTATCAAAAAGGTGACATTTGCTGGTGCCTGGAGCTCATCGCTAGTGCTTGCCTAGAATGTATGAGACCTTGGGATCTGTTCCCAATACCACTGTCCCATTCCCTCCCCCTACCCCCCAAATCTGTGAAACTGATTTGTTGTAATTGCTTGGGAACGAAGAGATTGCTAACACTTAAGGATGTTTGCTGCTCTTGCAAAGAAGTAGAGTTTTCCAGCACCCTTTAGTCATCTCACGACAGCTCTCCAGCTCCAAGGGTTCCAACACCCTTTTCTCGGCTCTGCCAAGTGTACACACACATTAATTAGTTAATTAATTGAAAGTAGACATTTAGACAAAGACTGTTGTTATATCTAACATCACTCATCCCCAAACTGCTTTCACTTACATTGAAATGGTCTTTACGAGGCTCTTTTGTGGGGATAACCGAGCATACAGTATCACACACACACGCACACACACACTGCTAACGGGGCTCATCCTCTCTACTGTACTTCACTAAATGGTTTGTATGTCCTGTTCTACCTGCTCAGACCTTCAAAAGAGTGGCTCTCAGGAATACAAACCTAGTGTGGTCTCCTTTTGAGGAGAGAGACTTCTGTACCAGCTCATTGGCTCAAAAGTGAGTGCCTTTGTATTATTTATCTTTGGCTATGCAACACTGGTGGCTGTTGTTGGAATCCTTAACCACCCAAAAGCAGATGGTGTGCTGTCACTGACTTGTCAGCCTCTCTTTGGGGGCCTTAGTGAACTTGAGGGTGTGATAGCCTCTCAAGAATTCAGGAACATTTGAGTTTGTTTTCCCATCTGCATGAGGGCCCTTGTCTTATACTCTGGGGATGCGAGTCTACAGTTCTGGAAAACAATGTATTATCTTTTAGTCAGAGGTACAATTTTG
Source organism: Bramus lutescens (assembly GCA_001685075.1). Classification (NCBI taxonomy): domain Eukaryota; kingdom Metazoa; phylum Chordata; class Mammalia; order Rodentia; family Cricetidae; genus Bramus; species Bramus lutescens. The sequence goes on along the minus strand of LOEQ01002196.1, from coordinate 21,599 downwards.
CTGATGGTTGCAAACTTGGACTTCGTATGTTGAGTTGACTCCATAGTAGTCAACCTCTCAACTTGGATTGATGAGCTAAAAATTTCTCTATACTTCAGCTAACTGTGTCCTAGTTAAGCAATCTGACATTTTACTTAAACAGCACAACAACAAAATGACTTTTAATTGGGGGGGAGGGTGCACTGTTAAAAATACAACCCATTAGATGTGGTGAGTTTCCAACCTAAGAGTTGTAAGTAGTGATACCCTCATGTACTTTTGATTTTTGTGTAATTAGGTTCTCTTCTGTAGCAACAGATAAAATGTTAGATACCAGCATTGGGCACACTGACACCCATGGTTTTGCTCAGAACACTGGGGGGAAAAATCTCATGGTGAAATACAGGATGTATATGCTTTTGCTGGTTATTTTGAATACAAACCAACTATGAAATTGTTAAATGTCAGCAAAAATGAAGTTTACTATAGATAGCACAGAAAAGAGGAGCTGTGTGTTTTATCTTTCAGTTTCAGATCAGTTTTGCCATTCAAATCTTTTTGTTACTGTTTTCTTTTTAGAAGATAGTTTCTTTTCCTAACTATAAGCAGATACTTTGGTTGAGAGCTGGTTAGGTATTTGTTTGTTTGTGTTTATGCTTTTTTAGGATAGGATCTCCCTTTGTAGCATTGGTTGGCTTTATTCATGGTGCTCTTATCTCTCCATTCTCCAGTGAGGGATTCTGGGATTGGGTTTCCTGGACTGAAGTTTCAGGCAGTTGTTAGCCACCATGTGTCGGCACTGGTAACTGAGCCTGGTTTCTCAATGACAACAGCAGGACCCCTCTTAACCTCTGTGCCACCTCTCCGGTCCCCTCTCCAGGTTTCCTTATTTATGCTTAAGTTTTGAAGATTCAATGAGTTATAATAGATTGCATTAATATTTACAGTCATGTGTTAGAAATGAGGATTTAAAATATCAAATAAAATTACAATAACTTAGAAATAATTTTTTCTGATCTATGAGATATCAAAACAAGTAAAGTGCTTGTCCTACAAGACTTATGGTCTGAGGTCTGTCTGGTGCCCATGTAGAGGTGGAAGGAAAGAACTGACTCCACAGAATTATTCTCTTACCTCCACACACATGCCTTGTATGCACACCCACATGCATACAGTAATAATGCATTAATTTTTTCTCATGCTTCATAAAGAATATTTTAAAATTAAAGCTAATTTCTTTTAAAAACTTGAATTTCACATTGGTGATGTATTAGTTGCATGTCTAGTATTGGTGTTAATTTCTGTTCTTGAAACGATAGACTGATTTTGTTCATTTTTAAGAAATCAAATTTTCAGAAATCAAATTCACCATATACTACTCACTGTGGCTTGTCATTAAGGGAAAAGTAATGCCCATTAGAAAAGTAGCTAGTTGTAACAAGCTGCTTGTATAAATACTTCTGAAGACCCCTGTCATGTCCAGAAAAGGGCTTTAATGTATACTTACTACTTTATGCCATAGTGTATTAGACGAACACTACCCAGGAGTTGAGATCTGATACAGTTTACATCTTTATTACTATTGCTATTGCTTTCCAAGTGTTACTTGTCACAAAGTCACGGGGAAATAATATTTTGATGTTATTTTGAAAATAAACTGGTAATTTCCTAAAAGGGTCTTGAATCCTTTCCATTCCCTAATCTCCTAATAGGCCACTTTTTGGAAATCTCCACTATAGTCAGTAAAGGTGTTGTTACTTAGTTACACTACGTTGATTGCCAAGTATACCTGTCTTTTGTTTTGTTGAGGCAGGCCCTTGCTATGGAACTTACTGTGTAAATCAGGCTGGCCTCAAATTGTTGGCATTCACTTACCTCCATCTTCATGATGCTAAGACTGCAGATGTGTGGCTTGATTTGTTACATTTAGAGGGTTGTATTTGTTTTCCTGCTTGGGTTGGCATAAAGAGTAGTCGCCTGCCATACTATTATGTGGATTTAAGGGAGGACTCGCAGAATCTAGTGTCATTGTACTGTTTGATGGCTGTACAGTCATGATTGTTACAGATTAATTTACAGAAGATATATTTAAAGATGCATAAAGCAGAAGTTTTATTCTGTTGACTTGTTTTTCAGACTGTTGATTCAGTTTTTTTCTAGTCACGCTTTCTATTTTGTTTTCAGGCTTGCATTGATGACAATGTTGATATGGTGAAGTTTCTGGTAGAAAATGGAGCAAATATCAATCAACCTGACAATGAAGGCTGGATACCACTCCACGCAGCCGCTTCCTGTGGATATCTTGATATTGCAGAGTAAGCCAGTTCTGTGTTTTAGTGTTATACTAATATCAAAAACATTTTATAAAAATCCTTGTGAACATTTAATCCTGCTACCTTAATTCCTAAAAATTCTTTTCAGGAAAGAAAGCTAGCAATTCTTATGCATCCAAATACTAAGTTTCTTCCTGCTGGGACCTTTTTCATTTTGTATTAAAATCAGTAATGCATTCATTGTCCATTTGTTTTCTTTTGAGTGTAGCTATAGTCTGACTGAATGATGCAGGGTTAGTAGTTAGCAGTCTTGTGTACTGTGTAATCATGAAATAGTCAGAAAGGAACAGTTCCTAACTGAGTTCCATTGCTAAACGGAGAATGGTGCATAATTCTCCAATTGACCTCATTAGCTTTTCTGAAGATCATTTTCTGGAAGTACATCTTGTAGTGAGAGTCATTGTATTCTCAACTGCCTTTTATGTATGAGTACTTTGATCAAACATTTAGTGTGTGACAATAGATATATTAAAATGTTTCTGTTAAATTAGTTTTTATTACCATGCATACCATTGTATAATCTATTTTTATATCAGATTTTAACAAGTACTAAATATTGAATATGTTAAGCACAGTATTTTATATCAGATTTTAACAAGTACTAAATATTGAATATGTTAAGCACAGTAAAATGAACAAGAACTACTAAAGTAAGCACTTTTGATATACTTTCATAAAGTTATGTGAAAGAGTTAAAAAGGGGGAACCACCTACTGTTTGCAGACCATAGTTGGCAGCAACAAGGGACTATTGTAATTAACTTTTAGTAAGCCTTCATTGTGGATCTCACTGTGGTTTTTATTTTCTGCATGTATATGAGAATTGGATATATATGTTTCAAGGGGAAACAATATAGTGTAATAAAAAATGGCCTGGCCTAGAAACAGGAAGATTTATATTATTTCAGCTTTATTTTATGTTTGCCACTAATCTGTTAGAGGTTTGTTTCTTCTTTCTGAGGCCTGAACTGTTTGCTATAAACTAAAGAAGTCTTGGTAGATATGTGTGAGGTGTTTGTGTTTAATTGCAGATGTGCATGCACATGGGTGTGTATGTGTTTGGAGGACGGGGCAGCTCTGTTGTTCATCAGATGCTTTCTAACATAGTTTTGAAGCAGGGTATCTCACTGGTCTGGAACTAGGTGCATAGATGAAGCTGGCTGACTCCTAAGGTACAGAGATCTACCCAGCTCCACACCCCCAGCGCTGGGATTAAACTCACAGGTCACCATGCCTGACTTTTTTTTTTTATATCATTTCTTTGCATAGATTAGGTTGAGTCATAAACCTATCAAGTCAGTTGTCATGCCTTCAGTTATATGTAACAGAATTTAAATTTTAAAACGACTTAGTCAGCAAGGACATTTGTCCTATACAATAGTATGTAGTTTTGAAGAATGGCTTCATTCATTCATTCATTCAGATTTATTAAACAAATATTATCATTAAGGACTTGGACCATTTCAGGATTTTCTTCTGAATGTTCCACTTACAGATTTTAGTCTTAGCCATGTTTCCTCTTGTTCACAAGATTATTACCACAGTTGGAGAATTGTGGCTTTATACATACATTCACATCTAAGAGATTGATTTAAACTGGGTCAAGTGTAGAAATTACCTTTATATTTCATAGGAACTCCTTTATGGCTGAAAAAAGCTCCATTGTATGTATGTATGTATCACATTTTCTTTGTCTATTCCTCTGCTGATTGACATGTAAGTAGGGTCGATAATTTGGCTATTGTAAATAGTACTACAGTAAGCATTGACGTGCCATTATCTCTTTGATATATCAGTGTCTTAGGGTTTCTGTTGTGATAAACATCATGAGCAAAAGCAGGTTGGAAAGGAAAGGGTTTGTTTCAGCTTACAGCTCTCAGGTCACATCTGTGATTGAAGAACTTCAGGGCAGGAACTCAAGGTGGAAACCTGGAACAGGAACCAAAACAGAGGTCTTAGAGGAATACTGCTTACAGGTTTGCTCACTCATGGCTTGTTCAGCCTGCTTTCTTATATAACCCAGGACCACCTGCCTAGGAGTGGTACCATGTGATCCACAGTGAGCTGGGCCCTCTCCAATCAATCACTGATTAAGAAAGTGCTCCACAGGGTTGCCTGCAGGCCAATCTGTTGAGGACATTTTCTCAACTCCCTTTTCCTAGATGACCCTAGTTTGTGTCAAGCTAACATAAAACTAGCCAGCACTGTTGGCTTAGAATCCTTGGTGCAAATGCCCAGAAGTTGGTGGGAATAGTAGGTTTATATGGTAGATACACTTTTAGATCTCTTTTGAGAAAATTCACTTCTGACTTCCATAGTGGCTGCACTAGTTTAACTTCTGAGCAGGTTTCTCTGTTGCCATGTCGTCGCCATCATTTGGTGGTGTTTTTTAATGACTACCTTTACAACTGGGATGAGACAGAATCTCAATGTAGTTTTGATTTGCATTTCTTTGATGGTGCATTTCTTGTAGTGAAAATGAACATTTTTTAAATGTTTTCTGTCATTTGTGTTTTATCTTTCGAGAACGTTCTTCTCATGTCATTATCCCGTTTATTGATTGAGTTGTTTGTTTTCTATTTTAGTTTTTTAAGTTCTTGTGTATTCTTGATATTAATTTACGTAAAAAATACAAGCTATAAATTTTTTTCTCTCACTCTATATGCTGTCTCTTCACTTGAATATTTCCTTTCCTAAACAGAAGCTTTCTAGTTTGATGAAATTTCCCTTGTTAGTTGTTGGCATCATTTCCTGTGAGACGGAGTCTTGTTCAGAAAGTCTTTCCTGTTCCCATTTAGGTGTTGCCTTGCTATTTTCATTTTAACAGTTCAGAGGATTAGATCTTTGATCCAGTGCAGTTGATCTTAATACAGGGAAGGGATAGGGATCCAGTTTCATTCTTTTGTATGTGGCTATGCAGTTTTACCATCATCACTGTCTATTGAAGAGGCTGTTTCAGTGTATATTTTTGAACATGTTTTCCAAAGTCAGGTGCCTACATGTGTTTACGTTTGGCTTGCCTCTAATACTCCATTGATCTCCGTGTCTGTTCATGCTGGTACCTTGCTCTGCCATGGCTCTTTGATAAAATTTGCAACAGGTTATGTTGATAGCTCCAGCACTGTGCTTTTGTTCAGCAGTGCTTTGACTAGCAAGGTCTTTTGTCCTTCTTTGTGAATATTAAGATGGTTTAACCTTGGGGCTTTGATGAGTTGTGTAGAATCTGTAGATTGTTTTTGGTATGAGTATGGCACATCTTTCCATATTCTGATGTCTTTTTCAGTTTCTTTCATGATTTTTGTACAGTTTTCATTGTAGAATCTTTCCCTTTCCTTTGTTAGGTTTAGTGTGATATAGTTCATGGTATTACCAAGATGTTTGTGGGTTTTATTTAATTTTTTTGGAGGCAGTTATGGAAGTTTTTCCCCTTTACAAAATATTTATTATTAGCATATAGTAAAGCTGTTGGTTTTTATGTTGACTTTTATGTCCTGCTGTTCTGCTGATGCTTTTATCAGCTCTATCTAAGAGTTTTCTGGTGGGGTCTTTAGGGCCTCTTTATTTTTAGAACCAAGTCATCTACAGGTTAGAAGGCTTTGATGTCTTCATTTTCTGCTTATGCTCCAGTCATTTCTTCTCCCTTGGTTTACTGTTTTTCTGTGTTGATTTTAACGTACTAATTACTTTTCAAGTTAAGCATCTTTTGAAGCTCATACATTTACATTTGATGAACAGTAATTCTTGAAAAGGCCTTACTCTTTTGTAATGTGTTCCAAGAGTGTACATTGCTACTGGATTGGTAATTTCTCCGTTCATAATCAGTAGTCCTTAGTCCTCTTTTCATGGCCAGACATTATAGGATCAGAATAACACACCATTGCTAATCAGCTTTGTCATGTATTGCACATACATTCGCCCGAGTGTCCAATACTGGCAATAATGTTTTGGTTTTGGTCTTTTCTTTCTGTCTTTAGGGTATTTGACTTGTGAATTCGTTGAATGATTTTTTTTTTTGTTTCGTTTTTGCAGTAGATTTTATTATACCACCTGTGCTGGCCTAGTACTTGACATGTAGCTTAGGCTGGCCTCAAACTAATGAATCTCCACCCTCGGCCCAGGATTATAGGCATGCACCCTTTACCCAGCTGGAATAATTCTTTGTTCTCGGTGATGCTACCAAGTTGACAGTACCATGTCGTTCATTGGTTAAGTTTAGTTTTAGATTCTTTTCTATTTAAATTTTTTTAGGTAAAATACCACTTAATTTTTTTGGGTAAAATTAAGTAAGTGGTAAAACAATCATGTAATTCCTCCTATACCCTATAAATAGCCATTTATAAAAATTTTTCTACTGATATCCTAATTGGATTTTTAAACCTAAGTATTAATGAAAATAAGTAAGCCTCCCTTTATAGATAAGTGACAAAATAGCAAAAATATTCCTCCAATCTATATTTTAAAAATGACATGCAGTTCTGGGGGCCACTCATATTAGGGTATAGAGATAGGTGTGTGTTTGTTTCGTGTATATGCCTGTGTATGTCACAGTTTTACCTGTCCCACTTAATTAACCAGTGAACATTGTTTAGTTAAATAATTATACCTCTCATCTTGGCAGCTGTCTTTTTTTTTAATTCTTGGGAAATATAGGGATTGCTATATTTATTTTAAAAATTATTTTGAGTGATTTAATTAATGTTTTAGTTGCTGAAACAGTTCTTTGTATTTTACTTTCATTGCTATATTCCCCTTTTAAGCTTCCACTATCAATGCTTAAGGAATGCTTTTATCTTAAGTAGCCATATGTTGGAGGAGGCTGCTTGTTGGTTCCCGCCTGCTCAGCCCCGAAATCATCACACAGAAACTGTATTAATTAAATCAATGTTTGGCCCATTAGCTCTAGCTTCTTATTGGCTAACTCTTACATATTAATTTAACCCATTTCTATTAATCTGTGTATCGCCACCTGGCTGTGGCTTATCCGCTAAAGTTCCCAGTGTCTGTCTCCCAGAGGCTCCATGGCTTCTTTCTGACTCTGCCCTTCTTTCTCCCAGCATTCAATTTAGTTTTCCCCACCTACCTAAGTTCTGCCCTGCTTTAGGTCCAAAGCAGTTGCTTTATTTATTAATGGTAATCACAGCATACAGAGGGAAATCCCACATCAGCCATAAAATTTTCTAATATAAAAAATTAATCCTATGTTAGGTTAGCCATATATAGTCTCAGAATATAGCCTGATTAATTGATACTCTAATGTATCTTCTTTTATGGAGCAGTATTAAAAATTTTATATCTCAAAAGGCTTGTAGCATTCAATAGCATTTTTCATGGTCTTATTTATAGTGCATGGAAAAAGGCTTCATATCTTTGTCACTTGGTCATTAAGGACTTGGCTATTTAAGGATATAACTTTAAGATGTTTGTGGTGGTTTAGTTATAGTTTGGTCTTTCCTCTTTATAACTTTTATCCATAAGCTCCACCAAAATCCACAAAACTTTTGTTGGCTCACCATCAAAATGTCCACTGCCTAACTACTTTTTACCATCTCCTTTATTTTCTCTGCTTCTGAACACTGTTGCCTTACACTGGGTTGTTATACTTCCTGCACCAAACTGTCTCTTCTCTCCACCTGTTTTCCTTGGTGTAGCGACAGGATGCTCTTACAGTACCTCAAGCTGGGGAACATCACAGACTTTTTCAGAGCCTCCAGTGCGTTTATACTGCGTTCAGGGTAGAAAGACGGTGACCCCCCAAGAGTCTGATTTGTCTGTCATTCACCACTCTCACTTTCTGACTCTATTTTTGGCCATTTTCTAGATTCTTCTATACCTATTATGGGCTCCTTGCTGAGCATTTAGACTAGCTAGACATCTTCATTTATGGTCTTAGTCCCTGTCTAAAATTCAGTATTGGTATTTTTTTAATTTTTAGTTTTTAAAAATTATACAGTATAATTTGATCATGTTTTTCTCCTCCAATTCCTTCTAGATTCTACCCACCTGGAGTGATTTGAATAGGCATGGCCCCCATAGACTCGTGTGTTTGAGTGATTATGGCCTTGTTGAAGGAAGTGTGTCACTGTAGAGGCAGGATTTGAGGTCATATATGCTCAAACTACACTCAGGGTAGTACTCTCCTTCTGCTGCCTGCGGCTCAAGATGTAGAACTCTTAGCTCCAGCTCTGTCTCCAGTACCGTGTCTGCCTGCGTGCTGCCATATATTGTACAAGTTCTAATTGGTCTTAATAATAAAAACTCAGAGCCAGATATTGGGACAAATGCTGAAAGATCACAGAGACAAAAGAGCAAGCCACAGCCAGCTCTTACCTTGCTAACTCCTCAGCTGAAAAAGAGCCAACCTCATGTCTCTTCCTAGCTTATGGTCCTCTTCCCGCTGCTGAGCCATATCACTTCCTGTCTGTCTGTACAGACCTCCAGACCTCTATGATTAACTGGTGGCTAGCTCCACCCTCCGATCTTCAGGCAAACTTTATGTATTAGAGCACAACAAAATATCACCACAGTCATATCCTGCCATGATGATAATGGAATAAACCTCTGACACTAAGCCAGCCCCAATTAAAGTTTACCATAAAAGAGTTGCTGTGGTTATGGTGTCTCTTTACAGCAATAGAAACCCTAAGACACCATACAACTTCATAACTTCATTTTTATATTTCCCCTCCCACCCTACCCCCAAAAACAAAAACAAAAATCTACACAGTAGTGAAAAGCAAGCAAGCAAGAGCTAATAAGAAAAAAAAAATGCCAAAGAATAAAGTTAATAAAGATAACATTCAGGTTTTTTGTTTGTGTTGTCCAACATCCCCTGGGCATGGGACATGCTCAGACCTATATAGGTGCAAGCAAGATGGAGTCTCAGCCCTATGGGGAAGTAGACATGGGGTCCCACCCCTAACCAAGAAGCTATTTGCACTTGATTCCTGCCAGCAAAGGGAACATCAGTTTTCACCCATAAACAATCAGCTGCTTGTATATCAACCACATTTCAAGTCAGACCCCATGCTCAGTTAGATTGCTAATTTTTCAAAAATTAGTTTTGTATTCTTAGCCACTAAGGCCCTATTTACATTATGTAATTTATTTGGATAGTCCCATGTAGATGAAACATGCTAAAAATGAATTTTTGCTGTAATAACTAACATGAATACTTGAGAACTACTCAAAGGCAAGTCCTACTGTTAAATAAGTAGATGTTGGTGAGACAACTGAAAGATTGGAAGAAAAAACTAGATTATGCATAGAGATTGCTTTGCTTGTTAATTTGAAATATCTGCTTTGAATGCATAGCTAAAAGCATTACAGGTGTGGCTTGCCATGTACTTACAGATATTAGAAATATCCAAACTCTTGCTCTTCAATATAGGATGAGTAAATTATTATAATTTATCGTTTTGGTGTTGAAGGAGATGTGTTTTATATATGTGTTGTATTTTATGATCCACTAGGGTTCAGGGGAGGGGTTAACAATGCAAATGCTGGTCTTGATACAGGGGCTTCTTTAGACTAGTATTTTCATGCAGACACTAGATTGTGGAGAGAGTATCAGATACAGCATGCAGAGACTCTGTGCCATGCTGAGTTTGTCTTTTGGTGGGATACATATTTAGTCTGTTCTGTTAGGTAGACTGTCTTTGACAGACCAGAGAGGAGGAACAAGGAAACTAGAGCAGTGACATCGAGATTCACAGTGGTAATAAGGAAAAACATGACTCATTGACCTAAGGCACTAAAGTAGGCAGGAAAGGTAAAAGGTAGTTGTAATGGCAACAATAATAGCTGACGTTTGCCCAGTGTTTACTGTTTTTCACTGTTCTCAGTCCTTAACATAACCTCAGCTCTTTATAATCACTTGAAAATGTATTTTGCTATCCTATAGTTGCCTCGTGTATAATCCCAAACTCCTGAAATCCCAGGGAATGTGATTCACAGGTTTGATGTAGTTCTAGAGTGAAATAGAACATGATCACAAATGGTGCAGTCCTTACTTATCCCACATAATTATAAATTTCCTTTTTATAGAAATATGAGTTTGGTTATAGAATGATGCCTCAAATTGGTGGAATATGTAACTTATTCTGTATTATTTTTCAGAAATATGAAATTTAGATTCTGATGAAGAATGATATATTAAAGTCTTAATAAATGAGGAAAACAAGTCAAAGAAAAATCACATGTAGGAAATGACAGACTTAGTATTTGAGTCAAGATAGTCTAGCTTTTCAAATTTGCATTTTCAGCCCAAACAAGATTATGCCTCTTTTCTTGTCTTTATAATTGGGAGGATTAAATGATTAAATTTATTTAAGTTTAGGAAGTTCATTTTGGTTACTCTCCTTTGGGGTACCAGTGGGAAAGGTTCAGTAGCAACCAGAATACAATTTTATAATATACACCAAGGGTTTCTTCAAGTCTAAGATTCTGTCCTTCTAATTGAATGTATCCTTTGCCAGTTAAAACATAACATTTTTAATGCAAGTATATTTTTAGCTCAAAGGATCTTTATGTTCGTATGCTGTTATATGTGCCGACAAATGTTACAGTTTGGCTTAGTGCTGCATGGTCTTGTTCTTTGGCTTCCTTTTGCTTTGTTAGTACCAGTGTTTGAGTATGCACACAAAAACCTTAGGAAATGGCGGGTGGTCGCTGTGGTTATTGTTGGAACTAACCAGAGACTTTAGCAAGTTGATGAATGTCACCCAGATATTAGAGGTGAGTGCTGAGCTCAAATTCTTCAGAACATAAAGAGTAGTGCTTGTCTCTGCCCAGCCAACTTTTTGAGTTATAGATTAAAATTGATGCTGAGATTCTGTTTAATTTTATATGTCCTTATAAAATATTTAGTTATAAATGATAATTCTAGAATACTACATAGTTTTATCAAGTATATGCTGAATGCATGAATGCATACTTCCTAGACTTTGAGCTTTTTCAGCAGTTGCAGAACTTGGCATTCTTTCATTTCTCGGGAATCTGTCATGCTTGTGTACTTTTAGATTGTTTGGCTTTGATAGGTATTTTCTTTGAAATTGTGCTTCATAAAACTCACCCTTTGACCGTGGCAGTTGCTCTGAGGTGTGTGTTTTGTTTTCAGTCTGTATGTCCTTTGAGTGACTTCTAACACACCAATAGATGCATTCTGAATGTAGTCTCTGAGCTTTGCCTGCCAGATTGACTTACATACTGTCTTGACGCAGAGCAGTTTCGCACATCTTTTCTGCCTTTGACTCCTCTGTTTGGAATATTTAAGAAAATATTCTTATAGTTTTCTGTTACATATGTTAAAGCTATATATCTTAATTCAAGTATAATCTCTCTTTATAGAAATTCCATGAATAATTTTAAAATATTAAGGTTTGGACTGGTATGTTAATGTTTTGTTTGAAAGCTAAACATATTATAGAAAGCTTATATAATAAAAGGATCTTTCCCCATCTGTACCCAAAGCAGTAGATACAGATCTTTCCTAAATGTACCGCTTAGGCATAGTCTCCATTAACCGTGTGGCACATAGTCTTTCTCTACTTTCTGTTTCTGTGTCGTGCGTGTGTGTGTGTGTGTGTGTGTCGGTCGCACGTGCTAGAGATGTAGTGTCTGATCAGTCTTCTCAGTTACTCTAAGAAAACGTCTTCAGTCCCCGAGACAGAATTCTTTCTGTCCCTTTTACCTAGAATACATTGTCCCTCTGGTGTGTGTGTGTGTGTGTTTCATTTTGTTGAAATGAAATTACACATTCATCAGATAATCTTTTCTTGATTTCCAGTCAGTTTTATTACCACATTCCTAATCTGAAAATCTAAAATCCAAAATACTCTTTAAAAAAATTAGGTGCAAAGTTCACACCGAACGTCATATTCCAGCCAAGTCAAAGCACAGTTATATTAAAAGTATATAAATTGATGTTGGCTATATGTTGTGTTTAGTCTTAAGGTCATTGTCGTGATACTTTATAATATATGTAATTATTCAAAAAATAACCCCAAATATGTAATTCAGAACAATTTAAGTCCCAAGCATTTTGGATAAGGAATATTCATCTTATCTTTAAATAACACTTCATTCTGAGACTTAACACAGTTTTCTTTTTTGTTAATGCTGTTTATTTCCTTGTTTAAGACAGGGCTTTGCTATGTAGCCAAGATTAGCTGGAATTTACCACCTTCTTGCCTCAGCCTTGGGATTACAGATAATTTTGCATTTCTTTTTTTTTTTTTTNTTTTCCAGGGTGGAGGGGTGGGTATTTCAAGGCAGGGTTTCTCTGTAGCTTTGGAGTTTGTCCCGAAACTAGCTCTTGTAGACCAGACTGGCCTCAAACTTACAGAGTCCACCTGCCTCTACCTTCTGATGCCGGGATTAAAGGTGTGCGCCACCACCGCCCCACCAGTTTTGCATTTCTAGGTGTTATTTAGTCTAACTCCTACTAGAATGTAAGCTCTCTGAAGGATAATCCATGTTTATTATTATAATTCTGGTATGTAGCAGAGTAGACAGCCCAACATAATTTTTAAATTATTGGCTGCCTTAAAAATACAAGCAAAATATGTAAACACATTTCACAAAAGGAAAGTACAAATACCAGTAGAAACTGTCAGCTTCCTGTGTAATTAAGAATATAAATAAAGCAAAAACAAGGCATCTCCATGTTGGCGATTTTTTTAAAAGATTGATAACATCAAGTGACCATTTAAGAGCATGTCTATCATCTGGGCAGTCTACATGGGACCGAACTGTGGGCAACGGTTGTGTAGTTTGGTCTGTTTGTGGGAGCCATGGCAGTGGGACCAGGGTCTATCCCTGGTGCATGAGTTGGCTTTTTGGAGCCCATTCCCTGTGGTGGAATGCCTTCCTCAGCCTAGATGCAGTGGGGAGGGGCCTGGTCCTGCCACAACTTAATCTGCCCAGGCTTTGTTAACTCCCCTTACCCTTTCTGAGAAGTGGATTGGGGGGAGTGTGAGAAGGGGAGGGAGGGAGAGAGAACTGTGGTTGGTATGTAAGATGAACAAATAATAATAATAATAAAGAAAAGGCAGAAAGAGCATGTCCTTTAAAGGGGTAATATTAAATAAAGACATGATCTTAATGTACTATGGATATATTTAAGTTATTTGGAAGAATTACATTCTAGTTCACTTAGAGTAGTTTTGTTAATTTTTTTGAATGAAGGTAGCTGTGTGTATGTGTTTATATACACATAAATTCATAGCAAAGATGCTAAAAAGTCTTTTGTGTGCTGTTGATGGTACTTATCTTTAGGGAAAGAAGGAACATGGTAAAGGAAGACAAAAATATGAGTGTTGTTTTTTTTCCCCCTTCCCCACTATAGACTGGTACTTGTCTAAGGGTCCTAGGGCTGGAGCTGAGAGACAGGACACTCGCCCAGTATGCTCATGGCCCTGGTTTGATCCCTAGCATTTCATCAGAAACACTTGTAATGAAGTGTAGGCTTGTTCCCAACTAGCTCTTCAAGCTTCAGTTAACCCATTTATATTAATCTACATTCACTGCATGACTCATTACCTTCCTCCTCAGTACCATAAGTCCCACTGCCACATCTGGCTAGTGAATCCCCTGCCTCAGATTCTTTCCTAGAGTTCCTGTCTCTGCCCAGAAGTCCTGCCTATCTTCTTCCTGCCTAGCTACTGGCCATTCAACTCCTTATTAAACCAATGAGAAAGTGCCTTAGGGAGGTGAAGAAGTACAAGAGACACATCTCACAAAAACATTGTCCTAACAGAGAAAAAGGCCCAATTATATGTGGAAAACAAACAAAGTATGTGACAAGAAGAATGACATTGAATAAAAAGGCAGTGGTAAGTCATTGAAGGACATTCATACTTTTTTGGTGAGCTGTTCAAAGGTTTAAGTTGGATAATTGTGTGGGGAGTGTTAATGAGTAAATGATTATTTGAGGTATGCATTTGATAAAGTGAAAGGGAATTAATAATCTTTCTGCATCTAGATTCCTTTGTCAAGTTTTAGGACTCCTTGAGAATTTTCTAAAACAACATGTTTTAGTTGCATAAAGTACACAAGTGTAAACATTATAATCCATTTACTGAAATAATAGAAAACCAAGATGTATTGTAGTTGCCATTCTGTTTGTTTTAATATGATCAGTAAAGTGTCCTCATAGTGATTATCCTCGTGACTACTGTGAATTTGAAAATAATAATAGTCATGAAATATAATTTTTTAAAACTTTTAAAAATTCTTTTAGTTTGTGTGTTTTCCATACATTTATATCGGTGTACTACATGTGTGTCCTTGGAGGCCAGAAGATGTCATCAGATCCCCTAGAACTAGATAGAGTTCATGTGGTTGTGAGCCACCATGTGGGTGCTGGGAATCTAACTTGGGTCCTCTGGAAGAGCAGCTCTTAACCCTGAGCCATCTCTTCAGCCATCAAGATTTATTTTATTTTTAATTATTTGTATCTGTGTATGAATATGTGCAGAGTACTGGTATCCTTCAAGACCAGGAGAGGACATTAGATCTTCTGAAGCTAGCTAGTTAGAGGTGGTTTTGAGCTGCCTCACATTGGTGCTAGGAAGCCAACTCTAGTCCTCTCTGATAAATATCTGCTCACTGCTGAGCAGCACAACTCACTCTCTATTCTTTTTTTTGTTTTAATACAGAGTCTCATTGTAGCCCAAGCTGGCCTTGAACTTGGTAGCAATCCTCCTTTCTTAGCATCCCTTAATCAGTCTAATAAGTCAATTGACTTTTATGAGCCTAGTGAATTCTATTCCAGATGATTATTACTAACAGTAAATTATTGCTTGTTATTAAGTAATAATTTTTATTAAAACCTTTCTTCATTATAGTTGAACATACTTGAAATTGTAGTAGCTGGGAAGTTAAGGCAGGACTCAGGATTCAAGGCCAGTCATATGGTGAGACTCTGTCTCAGGGGAAGAAAGCTCAGCAAAATGTAGCCCACCTCTCATAGAATTGACACAGGGAGCATGAAGCTCAGTTAGAAAACCAGTACAGGTGGAACAAGTGGATGTCTTGGGGGCAGTCCGAAATGATGCTGTGAAAGGCTTTCTAATTTTTATTAAAGCTACACATTTTGTCAGTAAAACAAGTATGTCTAGAAAATTTAAGAATTACAAATTTCTGTGATGATTTTTGTTTAAATAATGTGCATATTTATTATTTTTGTTCCTGTTGCTGTCCTGACATGAGAACTTTACTGTTGGATGCACGTCGTCTCATTTAAGCAGTATTCCTTTAGCTAGCCTTCTTTTGATTTTGCAGGTTTCTGATTGGTCAAGGAGCACATGTAGGAGCTGTCAACAGTGAAGGAGACACACCTTTAGATATTGCAGAGGAGGAAGCAATGGAAGAGCTACTTCAAAATGAGGTTAATCGGCAAGGTAATATAAAAAGCAATAAAAGGGGAACCTGTTTGGAACTATTTTAGAAAGAATGTCATGCATGACTTCCCTGATAAAAGTATCTGTCGCCATTGAAGGGCAATCATATTTGAATAAATCCTAACAGTCATTTTAATGATTTTATATATAGAATTATTCTATTTGAAAAAAGTTAGTAATTCCTCTCTCTACATTGTTTTAAAAATTTGGAATATGTATCATAAGACTTGGGGCATAAAAGAATTTACAATAACTTCAGAGGGAAGCAACAAGCAAAAGGACATACAAGATAGATGTGTCACCTTGCAGATTTGGACAAGATGGCCATAAATGCCTACTGATGGGCATTTGAGCTGAGCTCTGAATGAGGGGAGAGGGTGAGTCATGTGACTTTGGGAAAAGAACATTCTAGACAGGAAGCGATGAATATAAGGGTGAAAAGGCACCTGATGTAGGCAAAACTGCACTAAGCAGACTAGCAGGATCAAAGTGGCAGAGCAAAAATAAGATTGCTAGATAAAGTTGAGCAGTAACAGCAGGCCACAGGTCCTACGGAATCTGGCTTTTAACCTTAGTAAATTAGGAAGCTGTTGGAGGGGTCGAGGCAAAGGGTGAATGGAATGTGATGTTTAGAAGTTTCTGGTTGTTACACCAGGAATAGTTTGAAGGGGAGAGTCAAAGTGTGATATTTAGGAAATAACTGTGATAATGTAGTTACAGTGGAGTTAGACATGAGTGGGTATAGATTAAGTGACTAGAAGGGATGTGAGTGTGTGTCATGTACATATATGTAGTAATGGGGGGAAGCAGGGTTTTGCTGTGTAGCCTAGACCAACCTTAAACTTGCAGCAATCCTCCTACTTCAGCCTCCTGAATGCTTGGATTACAAGTTTTTGTCATCATGTATACATCAGAGGATTGTGAGTATAGTTTGATAACTTGACCAAGAATACTATAAGATAAAGGGTATGTAAGAAAAGAGTCCAAGGTCTTTCTGTGAACATTGAATGGACTATTTCCATTTAAATAGAAAGATTGTGAGAAGAATTGTTTCAGAAGTAGATCAGAAGTTCATTTAAACACGCTGAGTTTGTTTTGCCCATTAGATAGGCAGCTGAATATGTGAATTTGGAGATACAAGATGGAGATAGATAGACGGTTAGAGGAACCTCTTTGTGATAGGGAATGGTTGCTAATGGGGACAGAGCTCTTTTCAGTAGTGATGGGGATTACAGAATTGGTTGTAGTGACAATTGCACAACACAGAGGATTTTCTAAAAATGCTGAACTGTGTACTAGAAGTGGAATATGCCATATCTCTTGAAGGAATTTTTAAAACACATATATAATATGACGTTGCAGTTCTGCTTCTGGAAGTATGTCCCAAAAGAGTCCCTAAAGATACTCATTTGTAGCAGCCTTGTTCACAATAACCAAAAGGTAGAAAAACCGAGTGTCTACTGATGGAGAAACTAATAAACAAAAACCAGTGCATAAGTGCAGTGGTCAGTTATTAAAGCCTTAGGAAGAAAGGGCCTTCCGACATACTAGTCAACCTAGGAGAGATGATGTGGAATGATAGAGGCCACAGAGAAAAAGACACAACTGTATAGTTACACCTATACAATGTCCCTGGAATAGTCAGATTTGTAGAGAAAGTACAGCTATGCGTGGATACATTCCTGTAAAACTAGTAATTGGGAGGCAGATGCGGAAGGATTTTGAGTTCCAAGCCCACATGGACTACCTTGGGATAACCCAAGAAGAAAGGAAGACGAAAGGAGGAAGATGCTGAACAAGGTCTGAGAGGAGGATACTTCCAAGAGTTAAGAGAATTTCAGTCTTATAAGATAAAGGAGTTTCAGGTTCATTAAATAGCTGTTAATATACTTCATTCGTGGAATGCATGTTAAAAGTGACCAAGATGACCCGTGTGGGTCTATGGCTAGGACCTACAGCTTGCTGTTGCTGCCTAGCCACATGAGAATAGAATTTTGCTCACAAATCACTGGTTCAGGAAAGTAGTATATTTTTGAGTTTCCATCCAATTTATAACCTTCCTTAAATTGAAAAGACATGCCAAACTGTTTTAAGGTGCAGTCTGTATATGTAATAAAGATTATAAGATATAATGGAAATTTCCAACAATGTTCAGGTAACTTACATTTGATCTTATACATTTAAAAAATCATGAAATCATGTAACTATCAGGTCTTCAAGGCTGTTGCCTATGTGCTTTGGTAGTGATTCACATATTATGCCATAAACTATTATTTCTCTATTGTAATGGCTCCAGGCTTTGCAGTAGAGAAATTATTAATTATTCAAAAATTATGATTGGGTTGACAATTATAACTTTTTTCAGATAACTAAATAGAATATTTGAGTATATTTATTTTAAAAGGGGGGTCAGAAGTACCTGTAGCATGGTCATATTATCAGTTATGGGGAAGGAGAGAAGCTAAATAGAATCCCTGCTGTATGATTCCATTTTATAAAATTCTCTAAAGTACAAGCTAAGCTACAAATGAGTGGTGGTCTAGTACTGGGTAATATCAGCAGTGGCAAGAGGGAAAATTATAATGAACAGGAAGAAGTTTGAGTGATAAACTTTTGTTATTTAGCTTGATTGTGGTAATGATTATGTGTGTCTATTAAAAATTTCCCAATTGTACACAAAATATCTGCCTTGTGTTATGCTTGAATTAAAAAAATACTAAATTTAAACCAAAAAGGCAATGGAAGTGTGGTGAGTGATAGAGTTTTCTCTTAGTATAGCAAATATTCTGTGCTTAGTTCTCACTGCTGCAAACAGAAGACACAAAATATTCAAGATGACAACTGTAGTAAGGAGGAGGCCCCCTTGTTCATTTCCTGGCTGCCCAGACTCCCGAAATAACCACACAGAAACTGTATTAATTAAATCACTTCTTGGCCAGTCACTTAAGCATATTGCTAGGTAGCTCTTACATCTGGAATTAACCCATCTCCATTATTTTATATTTTACCATGAGGCTTGTGGCCTACTGGCAAGGTTTCATCAAATCTGTCTCTGGTGGTGGCTCCATGGCTTCTCCCCTGACTCTGCCTTCCTTCTCCCAGCATTCAGTTTAATTTTCCCCACCTAACTCTACTCTACCCTATCAGGCCAAGCCAGTTTCTTTATTAACCA
This sequence comes from Bramus lutescens, assembly GCA_001685075.1. Taxonomy (NCBI): domain Eukaryota; kingdom Metazoa; phylum Chordata; class Mammalia; order Rodentia; family Cricetidae; genus Bramus; species Bramus lutescens. The sequence continues at coordinate 2,716 of LOEQ01002196.1, read as the reverse complement.
ATGGTATTCACAGCATACAGAGGGGAATACCAATCAGGCAACTTTTATCTGTATTTTGCCTTAAACATTCAATTTTTTTTAACTTAAAATGTGTGTTTATAAAATTACTGTGTATGGTTTCCACACTTAAGCTATGGTCATACAGGCAAACAATCTGTACTACTAAAGTTAAATAATTGAGGAAAGATAAGTGATATTGTTTTAAAGAGTAGGCTTATGCTAAATTATGCTTCATCAGGAAGTTAGAAAATAAAGATTATAAAGGAATAGGTAATCTGGAAAATGGAATCTTCTCATTCCTTAGGACTAGAGAGAGCATGTGACTACTGGTTTGCTGAAAATAATAAGCAGGCATCACAACTGAGCGAATCCCTTTTGAGTTAGAGCATAAAGCAATGGGTTCTTAGGGCACTCACCTCATTTATTCTGTGCCTTCCCCATATTCCTTCCTGAAGACCCTCTTCTCCCTCTTGTGCAGTCATGACTCATACCTGTGCAAATTACACATGTAAGAATTAGGCCAGGATGCACAAGTGAGAGAGAGCATGTGATATTTGCTATTGGGAATCCAGGGTACCTCAAAGCTTAATATAATTTCCAGGTCTGCCTATTTTCCTGTAAATTTCATAATGTCACTGTTCAGTACAGCTAATAAAATCCCACTGTGTATATACCACATTCTCATTCTCTGTTCGTCTGTGCTTTTCCCATTTCTAAGGAAATAATTTAAACAGCTGAAGTAGGACTAGAGGATTCTAAAAAGCAACCAGAGCCCAGAAGAAGGTAGCACACATTAGAAAAGTAGTTATAGAACAGGAACACACAGGAAAGCTTTAGGTGTCCGTGCTCTGGGTGAGTGTTTCCACTGTAGTGGATTTTCTAGAAGAAGCTGAGGAATCTGAAAGAAGAGGTGCATAATAAATAACCTTTCTGTTGTTGTTTTGCTTTTTTGAGATAAGGGCCTTGCCTTGTGGCTC
>LOEQ01002195.1:170265-206637 GCA_001685075.1 Bramus lutescens | reverse complement strand
GCATTCAGTCCAGTTTTTCCCACCTACCTAAGTTCTGCCCTATCAACAGGCCAATGTAGTTTCTTTATTCATTAACCAATAAAAGCAACACATAGACAGAAGGACCTCCCACACCATACAAAAGGTGTTATTAGCTAGGTGGTTGTGGCACACACTATTAATTAATCCCAGCATTCAGGAGGCAGAGGCAGGGGGAATCTCTGAGTTCAAGGCCAGCCTGGTCTACAAAGCGAATTCCAGGGCAGCCAGGACTACAGAAAGAAACCTTGTCTCGAACCCCGCCCCTGCAAAAAAGTGTTATTTATGAAGTTTTAGTTGGGTCCTCAGTTAATTTCTAATATTTTGAGTTTGCATCCCTGCAATAGTTAAGACTGCTGTCAGGCAAGAGTTGATAGAAAAACAGCTCACCTGTTGGGCTGTATTGGCATGCACACCTTTAATCCCAGCGCTCAGGAGGCAGGCAAATCTCTGAGTTTGAGGCCAGCCTGGTCTACAGGGTGAGTTCCAGGACAGCCAGGGCTACCCAGAAAAACCCTGTCTTGTAAAGATCAAAAACTAACCAAAAGAATAATATAAACAAACAAATAAATAAATGAACAACTTACGACTTCCATCTTTTGTTTATAGCTGTATTGGTTTTGTGCATAAATTTCAATTGAGCAATTCATGATGAGTTACGGGGTTTTGTGTGTGTGCGTCTGAGATAACTGATGTAGCCCAGGCTAGCTGTGTAATGATGATCTTCGTCTCCCGATCCTCTGCCTCTACTCCCTGAGTGTTGGGATTATAGGTGTATGTTATACCCAGTTTAAAGTGATGGTGAGGATAGAACTCCAGGCTCTTTTCCTGCAGGCAAGCTGCCTAAGCCACATTCCAGCTCGTCAAGCTTCTTTTGTAGATTTCTTTATAATCACCTCATAGTTGACGACTTGGCTTCTTATCTCATTTCATCCAGGGGTGTGTAGTTTTCTCCTGTTCTATGTAGCAGGGCTGGAGAGATGTCTCAGATGTCAAGAGCACTTGCTCCTCTTCTGGAGGACCTCGTTCAGGTTCCCAACACCCATGTTGGGTGGCTCACAGCCCCCAATGATTCCAGCTGCAAGGGACCTCTGTCCTCTTCTTGATTCCATGTGCACGCGCATACACATGTGCACACTCACACACAGACATACATACACACATCAATAATAGAAAGACTGAGAATTAGTCTTTAAAAATTGTGCAGAAGCGTGTTCGGTGTATGTATTGTAGAGTGGGGCCAGTTTTTCTGCCCAGGTTCCTTGTGTGAACTCTCCTGTGTGAGCAGAGTGGAAGCATGAACTGCACTTATCCTGGCACACAGTGCTTCTGTGTGAAAATTTCAGGCATAAAATGGAAGAATTGGCTTAGGATTTGGGTGCCATTTTTAGAAGACTCCAGCACTCACAGTAATTTGTTGCCATTATGAGGGCAGTGGCTTTGTTGCGTTTTGTTGACATTTTGGCACTATTCTCACAGGTAAGACTCCACATATCACTATGGTGGTAATTACTTGGCGTGTTCTCGCTTGATTTCTGTAACTAAAGCTGGCAACAGTGGGTGAGGGGCTCTGACTTGGGAGGAGAGGGAAGCCAGTGCTTACCCACGGAGCTGAACTGAAGGCAGCTTTTAATTAGGTTGATTCATAATTCACTGTGGGGGAACATTTCCTAAATACGATGGTTTCGGGAGCACTGAGCTGCTCATACATCCTGGAAGGAGTGGGCAGAGTGTAGCAGTGTGTTCTGAGTGCGCAGCTCAGCTCTCCCTGTCATTCCCTGTAGGCTGTCTGGGGATGCTCTGTCTACAGCTTCCTGCCTGTGCCATGCTTGTTCCTGCCCACGTCTACATTTCTAGCCCTCTATCTGTGTGTCCCCTCATGGTGATATGGTGTGGTCAGGACAGGGCATTCCCCAGAGTCCATGCGTATTACCTGATGGGAGTAAGAGCAGTTCTGTCAGGCAGTGGGAAGCGGGGTGGGCGAGGGGGTCGGCTCTCATCCACAGGACTTAAGAGCTGCACTACTTCCCTCCAAGGACAGTGAGTGGGCGGGATCAAGTCCACGCTTCTGGAAGAATGCAGAGCTCCTTTCCAGCCAGAGTCCATCGCCAGCTGCCTGATAGGCAGTGTAGTGTCATGTGCTCTGCTTCTGGTTGTTGATTCGTGATGACTGAACTCTGCGTTAACCTCCCAGGAACCCAGGTCCAGACAAAACTTGTCTGCAAGGCAAGCCTCCACTAAACTGCATCTGAAGCCCCTTAAGGCTTTTACCGTAGCAGGGTTAGATATGCTCCGTTCACAGTTGAAGACTTGGCTTCTCATCTCAGTTCAAGCTAGACTGGGTTTTTCTATTAAAGTGTCTAGGGGCTAGAGAGGGCAGCTCAGTGGTTGAGAGTGCTTACTCCTCTAACAGAGGACCACATAGCGACTCACATCCATCATTAAAAAAAAAAGAAATACATGTTGCTGGGCAGTGGTGGTGCACGCCTTTAATCCCAGCACTTGGGAGGCAGAGGCAGGCAGATCTCTGTGAGTTTGAGGTCAGCCTGGCCTACAAGAGCGAATTCCAGGACAGGCTCCAAAGCTACACAGAGAGAAACCTTGTCTCGAAAAGCAAACAAACAAAAAACAAAAAAATCATGTCAAAAGGCTGGAGAGATGGCTCAGCCTTGCCATTCATGCTTAGAAACACTACCTAGCACTTCAGTACAACATTTGGGGATTGTTTTAAACATTGACAGATCAGGAACCTGTAAAAACTTGGCCAGGCAGATTGTGAAAGATGGCTTGTTTATAGTAGTGAGTCCGGACAAGTGGCACTCCATCTGACCTCAGCTAGGAGCACAGGCTTCTGGTGCCTCAGATTTCTGCAGTTCTGAACCTCCTCATGGTGCAGGTGGGAAGCTGATGGCCTGGAGAAGTTGAGTAATTTCCCTCATGGCGCCCATCTGATAAAGAGCTGAAATGTGAGTTTTGAACTCGTGAGTTAGTAATTTCAAAACCCTCAACTGTTTATCGGCCTTCTGTAGTGGAGGAGATTCTGTATGTCCTGGGGCTTGTGTTGTTGAGTGTGGAGTCTCCAGACACTGAAGACAGAGGTGGACAGGGGACTTTGTGATATGTGGCTGAAGATTAAGGCCAGTGACCCATCCTGGGAGGCAAAGACAGAAAACCCATAACTTAGTCTGGGGTCCATGCTAGGGAGCCTAGAAAGAGTTAGAGAATGCTGGCATTGAATACTGGGGGTATCCACGAGAGGAACCTGGTAGGGCAAGTCCTGTATTTGAAGGAGGTTATGACTTTGTGCCTCCTTGATATTTTCACTTAGTTGGGCCACCTTCCTAGCTGTCCATACCTAAAGTTGCAAAGACCAGTCCTTATTAGCTTGGGTAGATTCTGCCCTTGGTAAATCCTGGGTCTGCAAGAAGCTTCGCTCTTGTGGACAGCTGACATGGCGGCTGAGGGGGGGTGCTGGTGGTGTTTTCACCTCTGAGATGGGCTTTTTCCTTTTGGTCTGCATGTGTCATCATGGTGGGTTCTGACTTGTTCCAGAAAGATCTTTTCCTGGAGTGGTTTTGAACATCGACATGGCTGGGGTTTGCAGGTGGAATGGATTAGGGCCAACCCATTTCCTGTGTAGCCCCAACTCTTAGGGTGTGTGAGGCCTTAAGAAGGTACTCAGCTCTTCCCCCCCACCCCCAGCATTCTCACAGGGTCGTTCTGAGCCCAGACCAAGCCAACCCATCAAGTTTTCTCTCATTTTCTACCCCTTATCCTGAAAATATTTCCCAGTAGATGCCACCGTAGCAACCTGAGAGAAATGCTTCCTGGGCTGCTGTGGCTCACTGTACTATACTCACATCTGGTCCAGGTTTGGTGGCTACACATTATATGGACTATTTCAAATAGTGTGTGTTTCAAATTATGTAAAGAAACAAATAAGTACCCAAAAGCTGGTACAATATTTTGGGAATGTGTTTCCGTTAGATTCTTTGGGTTTACATATAAACTCCTAAAATGCCCAGATAGTAAATATTTTATGCTCCGTAGCCATATGGTCCCTATTGCAGCTACTCAATTCTAGTGTTGTAGCCATAGATACCAAGCAGGCCCATGAATGTGACTGGGGGCCAGTGGAATTTTATGTACAAAACCGGGCACAGTTTGCCAACTGAGGCATAGATCAGAGCTTCTGGGAGCCTCTGCAGAGTTGAACTCTTACAGAGACCAGCATACAGGCAGTAGAGGTGTGTCGTGACAGAAAGGTATTTCCTATATTCTTGGAGAAAAGGATCCTGATACCAGATCATTCAAGTCATTGGGCATTGTTGTTTCTCTCTCTTTTTTAAAGATTTGTTTTCATTAACTTTGAATTGTGTGCCTGTGCGTCTGTGCATGTGAGAGCAGGCACTAGTTTAGTCCAGAAGAGGGTGTTGGACACCCCTGGAGCTGAAGTTACCAGTGGTTGTGAAAAGTTAGTGAACGCTGTCTTTCTCTCATAATGTGGAATTTTCTATTGTCCGTCTGTCCGTCTGCCCATCTATCCATCACTGTACACATACAAACACACACCTGTAGTTCTTTGTTTTTCATTTTAGGCAAGGTCTGACTTGTAGCCCAGGCTGGCTTGGATTCTGCTGTGATGCTTCTGCTCAGCATCCTGAGTACTGGGATTACAGCTGCGAACCCCCACTCCTAGCTCTCTATTTAATGCTTCCAGACTGTATCTGACCTCTGAAACCTCAGATGTGGGAGACTACTACATTTGATGTTTTAGAATGGAGAGCAGAGTATTTGTCCTGGTCTCCTTCCCACTCCATCTCTGCATGCTCCCCTTTCTTGGTCTCTCCCTTCCGTCTCTGTCCCTGTGTTGGGCTGAGGAGTTGATGTCTGAGTCAACAGTTTATGTGGCAGGAAAGACAAAGGTTCTCGCTCTTCTCCACACACACGCACTTCCCCAACAAGATGTCCCTCTGCTGTAAGGAACGGGAGGGCAGATTTGGAGCTTTTCAGCCAGGATCGACCTGTTTGACCAGTGTTTGGTTTTCAGTCAGTAGAAGACCCACTTTTTGGAAAGACTGTGTGCAGGCCGGGATAAGAGAAAGGATTTACATTGTTAGGTTTGCAGAAAAAATACTCACCTTGGGTCACCGAGAGAAACCGGCCTTTGACTGCTGGGGCACACTGAGTTACCTGGTGTGGGTCATTCACTTCCCATTGACTGGCTCTTTCTGGGAAAGCTTTTAAAGGCTTCAGAGAAAAACAAAACAAAACACCAGGTATCTTACCTGTTTTTTTATTATTATTAACTTACATTTATAGATTTATTTTATTGTGGTGGCGGGGGGGGGATGCGCCCACTGCAGCACACACCCAAAGGTCAGAGGACAACTTTCAGGAGTTGCTTCTCACCTTCCACCTTGTGGGTTCTGAGAATCAAAGCCAGGTGGTCATCAGGCTTGATGGCAAGCATTTTTTTTTTCCACTGAGCTACCTTTTGGTTCTATTGTTTTATTCTTTGGAGGGGTTGCTAGGGATTGAACTCAAGCCTTTAGTATGCTGGGCAAGAGCTATCCCTGGAGCTACACCAAAGCCTCATCAGTTAGATCTTCGAGATTCTGTAGCCCTGTACCTCACAGTGTGCAAGAAACGGGCAGGCGAGTCCCGGGATCCATGTCTGATTTCTCCTACTGCACCCTTTCTGCCTGTCCCAAAGCCGCCTACCCCTGCAGATAGCGGTCTCACTTCCACAGAAATAAACCCCCAACCAAAGCCAACTTCCTGGTCCTATTGCAACACAGTCTTTGTTTTGTCCTGAGATGGATCTTATATAGCTCAGGCTGGCCTTGAATTCCCGATTCTTCTTGTCCACCTACTGAGTGCTGTGATTTTGGTAGGCACCACCACGTGGGCCCAGTGGTGGGATTTATGCATGCTAAATTGAGCAATAACCCCAGCCCAAGTTCATCTGAATTCTTGCCATCTGCCTATAGCTCATGTGAAATTTTGTTTCACTTGTCAGGGTCCATTTTCTTAGACAGACTCTTGCCTGCTGAAGATTCTGTATCAAGGGAGTTAGAAGATCTGCTTGGAGAGTTGTGTAGGTAACTTATAAAGACAGTAAGAGCGTTATAGGGCCATAAAGCACAGCTGACAGGGGAAGGCAGTCTCTAGGGGCAGGGTCTGGACAGGAGAGGAGCAGGTGGTAGAAGCTAGATGGAGGAGCATGTTGGAGGGCTGTGTGACAGTTCTGGGGATCCAGAGGTATATGCACACAGGAGTGTTTGGATGTGTGTCCATGACAGTGTGCGTACACAGTGTGTGTAGGTGTATAGGCACCTACATATATCAGTACATGCAGGTGTGTGCACCTGGCGGTCTGCCTTGGGGGAGTCTTAGGGATGGTGGGTGATCTCATGGGAAGTGGGTGTTGAGTGCTAGGTGTTTAGACTCAATGAACAACATTATTATTATTTTTTTAATTTACGTTATTTTGTGGATGGGTCTAATCCTGGCTGTTCGGGACATTGTATAATGAAGTGCTTTATTTCCTTATCCAACAAATCAATATTTCTTGTTGAAAATGAATCCGAGCAAAGAGGTGCCAGTTCCTGTTGTGGCGTCCTGGCTGGAGAGTTGCTGGGGTTGAGCAGGACAGGCCTGACTGAGAGCTGTCCCAATGGTGAATTGAGGGGACCCTGTGAGGGCTTATGTGTAGCTCCCCAAAGCCATCTGCAGTGCTCGTCAGTACAGTGCCCCGAGACTGAAGGGCTTGTTTAGAAGAAGCAAATGCTACTGCTAGTAATTTCCAAGTCACTGTTACATTTATTCTTTGTTTTTAAGACAGGGACTCCTTTGGTCTAGGTTGGTCTGGAACTCATTGTAGATGAGGATGACTTTGAACCCCTGATTCTTCTGCCTCCCCCTCCTGGGGGCTGAGATATAGTTGTGCGCAACCAAGCCTGATATATGTGGTTTTGTGGATGGAATAAAGGGTTTTGTTTCTGCTGTGGCCCTAGCCCCGTGCCTGAATTTTTACTGAAATATAATTAGACCATAAGCTTCGCCTCTTGAGGTCAACTTCACACCTTGAAGATATTTCAGTATTTCTTTCAGGAGTCTTTTTTTTTTTTAAATAGTCGTTGTAGTTGTTAACATATGTGTAAGTATGTGCCTAGGGAGGTGGAACCCTTGGAACTGGATTATATGCCCTTGGAACTGGAGTTAAGAGGCAGGAGTGAGCTTCCCATTGTGGGAACTGAGAACTGAACCCCAATCCTCTGTAAGAGCAGTATATGCTCTTCTGAGCCATTTCTCTAGTCCCCAGTTAAGGTTTTTAAATATATTTGGAGCCCTCTCCTGTTCTCCTTTGTGTAACGGCTGGCAGTCACTAATCTACTTCGCATCTTCTTAGGTTTTGCTAAGTCTATTTGGGAATACTTCCTCTGAGTGGAATTATGTAATCTGGGTCTGCTGCTTCTGCCTCTTCAGAGTTTGCATAGCACAAGGAAGCTGCATCCCTGTCTTTGCATATATTTGTCATATCAGTATCCTTCCCATGGTCGTGCGTGTGTGTGTGTTTGTTTTTTGAGACAGGATCTTGAGCTGTGTGGGCTCACCTAGGCTAATGATCAGTCTTTCAGCCTAAGTTTCCTAAGTGTGGGGTTACAGTTGTGCATCACCCCACCACATAAGACAAATCCCTTCCTTTTTCGGGGGCTGAGTATTATTCGATGATGGATTTGCCACATTTGGTTTCGGCCTAATCAATCACTTGTTGGGTATGTGGATGGTTTCTGCTCCCCTATCCTTCACTTAGATGTTTTGTGAACCCCAAACTGAGAGATTTGGTGTCACTGACTTGGGAAACAGCTCAGTTTGGACCCCAAGTTTGCACCCCCAGAACCAATCAATATAAAAAGCCAAATGTTGCAGCCCGTGCAGCCCAGTGCTGTGCAATGGGAGGCTGTGGGCAAAGTTCCAGGCCAGTCGGAGACTGTTGGAAACAGTAGGTGGAAGGCCCTGGGACTCACACTCAGACTGTTTTCTGAACTCTGAATGTATGCTCTGTGTGTGTGCATCTGCAGACGTGTGCATTTAGAGAGAGAAATCACAGTTGGCCCCAGGGAGAGGAGGGCCATCGACAGTCTTAGACTTGAATTTAAGGGAAGCAGTTGGGTTTTTTGTTTGTTTGTTTGTCTTTTTTTTTTTTTAGTTTTTTTTTTTCCGAGGCAGGGTATCTCTGTAGCTTTGGAACCTGTTGCAGAATGGAACTAGCTCTTGTAGACCAGGCTGGCCTTGAACTCACAGAGATCCACCTGCCTCTGCCTCCTGAGTGCTGGGATTAAAGGCACGTGCTACCACCACCTGGCTGGGAAGCAGTTTTTAGGCAGTGGAGAGCCTTGGGAATTGTGGAGAATTTTGCTAATGTTGAATGTTTCAGTACACATAGCAGGGATAGTTCAGATCATTGCTCAAGATGTCAGTGGTTTACTTAGTGGATGGGCTGTTTATCTGTCAATCTGAAATGCTACTCGATGAACATTCCAATTAATAATTGACAAAAGCGTACAGCATAGACTTCTCTTCCAATGGTTTAATATTCTAGTTAATCACTTTGAATTTTCTTAATAGACTGACTCAGCAGAAGTTACGGTTTCTGAGTGAAACCTAGCGTGGTAGCACTTGCCTGTAATCTCCCTAGCATGGTAGCACTTGCCTGTAATCTCCCTAGCATGGTAGCACTTGCCTGTAATCTCCGCATTTAGGAGTAGAGGTAGGGGGGACCAGAAATTCAAGGTCATCTTCAACTATATGAAGAGTTTGTGGTCAATCTAGGGTATGAGAGACTCTTTGGGAATCAGAACCCTTGAGTGTGTGAGGACCTGAGTAGGTGTGGGTATGTCAAGGACCCTAGCCTTAGGCCCATGGCAGTCTTCCCTTCTAGTCCATGTGTGGCTTTTAAGAGAGTGTGTGCAGAAATAGTCCACCACAGCTTTCTACCCCAGGATGTTTTTGGCCTGGAGACTGCTCACCTGCAGAGACTGTTCCTACTGAGATGAGCTAAGCCTGCTTCTTGTTGAGCTGTGTATGCTTATCCTATCTCCTTGTCTTTCTGTTTGTAATAACTCCTCCTCTTTGTCCAGTTGTTTGTAACAATTCAAACATCTAACACACACCCTGAGCTTCTGGGATGCTGCAGCTTCTCCATCAGAGAACCCAGTCCACCCGATCCCAGCTTTGCTGTGTGTCTGTCTGTCTTCCTTCACCCTCCTGGTCTGGCCCAAGTCCCTGGAGCCATGCAAAGGATGAGGCAAGACTCAGTCTCAAAAAATAAACAGTTCTGGAGTAAGTCTCCAGTGTTGTAACAGTGTCTCTTCCACACTGGCCTCCAAAGTCCTCTTGAGGTAAACGCACAGCATAGAGTGCTGAGTACCGCTCTTTCTTAGCTGGAAACATTTTAATTGAGATATAAATACTATATGCCATAAAATGTCACCCTTTTAGTGTACCTGTCAGTGGTTTTTAGTATATCCGAAAGCCACCACCATAGTCAATTATAGAGCATTTCCCTCACCCCAAAGGAGCCACCCCTGCTACCCTCGGCCTCCACTGTCCTCCTTCCTCTAGCCTGCCCCTGTGAAGTTTTACTGTTTGGAAAAGTTTCTTTGGCTTGTTTTTTCTCCTTCCCCCCTCCCCCCTCTTTCCCTCTCCCCCTCCCTCCTTCCCTCTCTCCCTCCCTCCCTTCCTTTTTTGATTTTCGAGACAGGGTTTCTCTGTATAGCCCTGACTGTAAGGGAAATCGCTCTCTGTAGACCAAGCTGGCCTTGAACTCACAGAGATCCACCTGCCTCTGTCTGTGCTGAGACTAAAGGTGTGCGCCACCATTGCCTGACTTATCTTTATGTTTTTAAAGACTTTAATTATGTGCATATATGTGTGTCTCTGTTTGTGAGTGTGTACCCACTAGTATAGGTGCCCGGGGAGGCCAGAGCTTGGAGCTGCCCAGTATGGGTGCTGGGAACCAACCATCCTTGGAACCCCTGCAAGAGTGGTTAACTCTTGTAAGCACCGAGCTTCTCCTCAGCCCGGTTTTGGTCTTTATAGATGTTATTTGTGGTTTCTTTTTTCTTGAGCATACTGGTACAAATTTTTTCTTTTTGTTTTGTTTTACCTAACCTTTAAAAAAAGATTTTGTTACTTTTATTTATTTTGTGTGTTGCAGTGTGCTGTGTGCCGAGGCCTGGCTGGTGATCGGAGGATAACATGTTCTGTCCTTCCACTGTGTGGATCCCAGATCCTGAGCGATGGTTGTCTTTACCTGCTGAGCCATCTGGCCAGCCAGGTGGTTTTGGTTTTTGTTTTTTTGAGACAGGATAAGTGTAGTTCTGGCTGTCCTGGAACTCACTGTATTGACCAGGCTGCTCTCGAACCCAACCCACAGAGATCCATCTGCCTCTGCCTCTAGAGTTCTGAGATTAAGGAGCATGCTACTGCACCTGCCTAGCTTAGCCTTTTATTTAGATAAGGACTGGTCCCTGAGATGATGGTTATTCCACTGTAGTCTTTTTTTAAATTGGTGTGAGTTGTTTGTCTGCTTTATGTGGCTTCATTTGTTGTTCTTTTCTTAAAAGCTTTAGTTCATCTGTTCACAATCTTTGGGTTTGTTTTGTTTGGATGTTTGTCTGTCCGTCCATATGAGTGCTCAGGTATGTTGGAGGCCCAAGGTTGATGTGTGGGCTTAACCTCTATCCTTTCTGCCTCATTCATTGAGGCAGGGTCTATGAATCAAGCCCAGAACTCACTTAGGTGGCCTGTTTGCACTGAGGATCCCTGTCCTTCACCTTCTGAGGCAGGATTTGCAGGCTGGCTGCCATGACCATCAAGCATTTCCGCCAGTTCTGGAGATCTGAACTCTGGTCCTTAGGTTTATTGACGAGTGCTTTGACCATTGAGCCATCTCCCCAGCTCCTTTGCTGGTTTCTAATGAATGAAATTTACCTCTGTAATTTGAGGTAGGATTTTGTTATTGTGTCCTTCAGCTCTTAGTTCCATAACCTCTTTCTTTTTAATCCAAGAGCTGCTGCAAAACTTAAAAAAATCCCCTGATGCTCGGGTTGATTTACAGATGATGGAGCCAGTGTTTCTCTCTTCTGTGCCGTGACTTCTGTGGGAGATTTTAGTTCCTAGTTCTGCATTCACTCCGCAGCTGGCCTCTCCTGCCTCTCTGTTAAGTGCGCGAGAAGCAGGAGGAGGTGTTCTGTTGATGCTCTATCCTTCAGTTACCCAGGACACTATCCTTCCCACCTGGGACCTCTTCTGCCCACATAGCCACACGGCATGCAGGAGTGTTGCTTATGAGGAGCGGAGCTCAGGGAACGTGTGGAGGATCTCTGTCATGCTGCCTTCATTTTACAGTGAGGTGGTGGATGGCAGCACACGGCAGCCTGTCAGTCTCCGCCTCCTCATCCGGGCCCTCATTCAGTAGGAAGTGAGACTTAGGGTACCAGCATGCTCACATACCACCCCTGCTCTTGGTCTGGGATTGAACCAGGGCTGTGCAGAGGGGACAGACACATACTCAGCTTGTTGGCCTTTTTAGATGAGAAAAAAACAGCAGGGTTAGCAGGACAGGCTCTCATTGACTTGAATCTCATTCCCTTTTCAGTTGCTTTGTTCTCTTCTGTGTATTTATGCACCAACCTGGAGCAATGCCACAGTCAGCCTTTGGAGTTGGCTGATGGCGAGAATTGTAAATGGCGTATTAATAACCCGAGCAGAGACTGCAGAGGGGGAGCATGCGCAGCATTTGGTGAATGGCTAAGAAGCCGACAAGAACACCAGCTTCTGGCCCTCCCCTCTCTTCTACAAAGTCACTAATACTTTAATTGAAAAGTAAGATTTTTATCATGAATGTTTTTTATATAGTTATTTTGAAGGAAATTTAATGATTACTGCCTTAAACAAAGCAAGAAAATTATGCTGTATTATTTACCTTTATTCCCACATTTTTAAAAAATAACCTTATGTAACCCAAGCTGTCCTTGAGCTTGCCGTGCAGCTGAGGTTGACCCTGACTGCCAGTATGTCTATTACTTCTACTTCTGCTGGGACTGTAGTATGTACAGATGTAGATTTTTGGTTTTGAGACAAGATCTCACTATGTAGCCCTAGATGGCTTGGAACTCACAATGTAGACCAGGCTGGCCCTTACTCACTGAGCCATTTCACTGACCTCCCTTTTAATTTCCAATTTTTTTTTTTTGGATGCAGTGTCTCTTGTAGCCCAAGCTAGACTTAAACTCATGTCATCAAGGATGATCTTGAACTCATTCATTTGGGGGAGAGGAGGTTTCAAGACAAGGTTTCTTTGTGTAACAGCCCAAGCAAAGTTCCAAACAGTCCTGGAACTCACTCTGTAGACCAGGCTGGCCTCGAACTTCTAATCCTCTTTCATTCAGCTTCTCATGCTGAAATTGCAGGCGTGTCCTCCATGTCAGGTTTATGCAGTGTTAAGGGTTCACCGCATCATACAGTAATGCAGTGTAATTAGCCATCACAGAGGAGCAATTTATCCTATCCTCCAAAGTGGGTCATACAATAAGCCTGCTTTGTTTTTATCAACAGACTTACTTGTTAAGGATATTTTAGTATTCCCAAATTACTGGGCAGATAATAGAGTCCGTCCCACACATCTGGGAGCTTCCCCAGTTCACACTGAACATGAGCAAAGCTAGTAGAGCCCACCCCACGCATCTGGGAGCTTCCCCAGTTCACTCTGACCATGTGTGCTCTCATTATAACCAGTGACCCAGTATTAATGCATTGTTGTTGGAAGGAGTCCTTGCTGTGTTCAGGTTTCCCTGGTTTTCAGAATGTTTCTTTTCACTCCTTGGGCTCCTCATGCAGGGACAGACTTTCAGCCTTGTTTTGTGTGGGGCCTGGCAGTTTCCAGAGGAACTAGCTGGGTGCTTTGTGGACTTACTCAGCTGGAGTTGTTCAATGTCTTCCTCACTGGGAGACTGTAGGAAGCAGACCCCTGGGGCACCATTGTCACCCAGCATGTCACATGATGCACTAGCAATGGGACTTCACAGTGCTGACACTTACCTGGCTGCAGTTGATTGTGTAGGTTCTAAGCCACCCCCCCATACACACCCCACCCCCACCTTACCTCCAATAAAGGCATTATGTTCTGCTCCTTCCACACCTGGTACTGCTTTGGTGGTAGGCAGTTCTGCAGTGTCCGGAGGGCAGAGTCAGCCTCATTGATTTGAGGTACCTCTGTACACTTGAATGTCTCCCCTTTATTATTCTACTGCCTCATTTATTTATCTCTGTATGGATAGACTCAGAGACAGTGATGGCTCTGTTTTAGGTAAAGCTTACTGCCTTGTTTCATTGTGGAGAGTGTTCCAGGCTGGCCATTAGGAGCTATTACATGAATCCTCAGCCCTTGGACTTGATACTACCAGTATAAGCTGATCTTCTTTAAATTTTTAAAAAAATTTCTTTTATTATTTTGCAAGTATGAGCACTTGGCTTCCATATAGGCCTGTGTACCTTGTGTGTGCAGTACCTACAGAGACCGGAGAGGCGTGGGAAATTGGTCCCATGTCCTCTGGAAGAGCAGTCAGTGTTCTAACTGATGAGCCATCTTTCCAGCCCATCGACTTATTTATTATTTATTTGAGATATTGTCTTGTTGTGTTTCCCAGGCTGGCCCTTAACTCCAGTGCTTAAGTGGGCCTTCCAACAGGCGGGGTTGCAAACATTGTGGCCAAGCCTGGCTCCTTTGGTATGCAGTGTGCACTGAGGTTCATCTCAGTGGTTCCTAGGCCTCGTCTCTTACCCTTGAATGATACTGTGAACATGTTACACATGCATACTTCATGCATGCATTTCCACTGACTGTGGGTATACCACAGGGTGGAATTGATGGCTCATGATCATCAAACAAAACTTTGGAAGGATGTTCTCATTCTGTCTTTGACCACAGTATTTTGAATTCTTTACGTTGTGACACATTGTCCCATTCTGAACACTCATCGTTAGTGCAACAGTAGACCTCAGCGACCTGTTATGGCCTTCACTCATAGAGTAGATCAGTTAAAAAAAAGCCTTAAAAATATATTATTTACATTTTGGGGAGAGGCATGAGTGTGCCATGATGTGCTTGAGGATGACAGGCAGGTTGTCCTTGCAGGTCCCCGTGTTTGGATTCTGGTCCTCAAGCGTGGCGGTTTCATCTGCTGAGCCACGGCCCCAAATAGATCAGTGCTAATCAGTCATTGGCTCTGCTGGGACATCTTGAGTGGTGGCTTTGATCTCTGAACTGTTTTCCTGTCTGCTTTGATGTATGCCACCTGACCTGCTTTCTCTGGTTTGAGGGACAGCTGCCTAAATAACTCTACAGCATGTGAGAGTGTGAGATTGCCCCTAGTGCTCAGATGAGCCTCTGTAGGGAAGAAAGGGCAGAGGAACTTGTTCCAGAAGTGACAGACTTTTGGGGTTTTTCATGGCATGTATGTGCTTTCACAGAATGTCTCTTTGCTGAGCCTGAAATCCAAATGCAGCCCTCTTGTCTTCTATGTGTGAATTTATTAATGTAGTTAGTGTGCAGGCTGATGAAATGGGACAGCATCTGAGAGAGAGAATTCTGACAGCGCTGTTTCTTGCTGTTGTTTACCTACCCCTCACCCCTGTTTGTGTTTTGACTTGTCTGATGATATTAGGGACTAATGCATTTAGCTTTTATCTGTGAAGTCATCCAGCCTTCCCTTCACTGTCAGCATTTACCACCTTGTTTGAAGCAGCTTCAGCAAAAGAGCCATGTCTTAGGTGCACCCACAGTCATTGGGAGCCAGAGATGGTGGTTCATGTCTGTGGTCTTGGTACTCTGGAAGCTGGGGGCTGATGTGGGATTCCCCTCTGTATGCTATGAATATGTTTTATTACCATTGGTTATTAAAGAAGTTGTTTTGGCCAATGGTTTAGCAGAGTAAATCTGAATATAGTTATAGAGAAAAAGTAGGCGGAATCAGGGAGATGCCATATAGCTGCCAAAGGAGAAAGCCACCAGCCAGAACCTTTAGGCCACAGCCTCATGGCGATACACAGATTAATAGAAATGGGTTAATTTAAGANCTATGAATATGTTTTATTACCATTGGTTATTAAAGAAGTTGTTTTGGCCAATGGTTTAGCAGAGTAAATCTGAATATAGTTATAGAGAAAAAGTAGGCGGAATCAGGGAGATGCCATATAGCTGCCAAAGGAGAAAGCCACCAGCCAGAACCTTTAGGCCACAGCCTCATGGCGATACACAGATTAATAGAAATGGGTTAATTTAAGATGTAAGAGTTAACTAAAAATATACCTAAACATTGGCCAAACAGTGTTGTAATTAATATAGTTTCTGTGTTGTTATTTGGGTTTGAGCATTAGGAAGCGAACAGTCTCCGCCTATAGGGGACTTCAAGTTGTAGTCCAGCCTGGGCTAATAATGAGAATGTTGTTTTAAAAACAAACTAGAGTGTGGTCAGTCGGGGGGGTTGGATTAAAGAGAGTGTTCTCCCTGATAATTCTGGGATAGTTGGGGGGGGATTAATTTGATTATCTTCTAGGGTGATGGTCAGATCCATTTTATCTGTTGAGAGACAGCTAAGGGTTAAAGGTCTGTGCTTTTCTGGTGGATTTAGTTTTCTGCTTTACAACTCTAAGAGGCCAGTCTGAGCCTGAGAAGTCAGTTTTAAGCAGTTGGTAAAAGTGAAAAACAAAAAACTGAGAGTGATCTTAGTTTGCCTTGCTTAAAAGCCCAGCCCTTGGGGCCTGGCAAGGACAAGCAGCCTTTGTGTTTGTTCCTGCTGGTGTCCTCAGAGCTCCCATCAGACCTTGGTGTGTGGTCCACCTCCAGTAACTTGTTGGTTAATTGTAAAAATACATTGCTGCTCAGAACCCACAGCTCCTCCTAACTGTGGCTTATTAAGCTGTTTAGGGGAGTACACACTCCCCCCAATTACCTGCCTGTCACCAAGGTTTCACATAGCCTAGGCTAGCTTCCAGTTCACCACATAGGAAGGACATAGACCTTGAACTTATGATCCCTCCGCGCTCCACCTCCCAAGTGCTGGCATTTAGGCATGCATCATGCTGGGCCTACGTGATGCTGAGGATGGAACCCAGGACTTTGTGTATGCTGGGTACACATTCCAGCAATTACATCTCCAGCCTGAGCTGCTTAGGCTCCTAAGCCTTAGTTTTCTGTGATCAGTTAAATGACTGTAGAGCAGTCTTGTCTCGTGGAATTCTTGATAATGGGTAGATATGTTGCATGAACAGTGCCTGCTCATCCTGTGAGCAGCTAATGCATGTTATTTGCTGTGACTGACTCCACTGAAGGGAAGTAGGTTGTATTTTTAAATTCTCACATAACAGGATGTGCCAACAGCCCAGCACATTCCATTGATAGATTTCATTGAGTACTCCTGGCGGGGGCATGGATGGGTCAGATGGTTGTCTGGGCGACAGTCTGTTCCCTAGGGAGGTGTTGGAAGCACCTGCTTTGCAAGCTGCTCATTAGCTCCAGCTTGTAGAATTACCCTGAGTTTTTTTAGGGATAGGAGACAGCTAATGATTGGGGGATGAGTTGTTGAGATTAGTAAGCAGTGTCCTACATGTGGCATTTGAATTAGTGACATTGGGAAGGAGAAATAAACAAATTGCATGGAGACAGCATTCAAATCTGAATACTTCTGGGTTATAGTATTTAGTCAAAACTTTCTCAGACCCAGATCCAGAAAGACAAATATAATATTTATCACTCACAAGTGGCTTTTAGACATAAAGCGAAGAAAAACCAGCCTACGGGCCACAACCCCAGAGAAACTAGACAATAAAGAGGATCCTAAGAGATACATACATGGATCTACATAGGAAAATGAAAAAGACAAAATCTCCTGAGTAAATTGGGAGTGTGGGGGTCACAGGAGAGAGAAGGGGAGAAGGGTGGAAGGGAGGGGAGTGGAGAAAAATGTATATAGCTTATTAAAAACAATAAAAAGGAGAAAAGAAAAAAGTGAAGCTAACAAAAAAATTTTCTCTGACAGAACACAAGTTTTTATTCCTCTAGTCTAAAACAAGGAAATATGTTTTTACCTATAAATGTCCTGGTTTTGTTGACCACAGTTGAGACGACCCCCCCGGTGGGGTGGGGGACTTTGACCATGGGAGAGAGAGAGACAGAGAGACGGGGCCTGGATGGTATTAGATACTTAGTTTTTGTTCTGTTGCTGTGACAGAACACCATGACCAAGGCAGCTTATAAAAGAAAGCATTGAATTTAGGCTTACAGTTCCAGGCTCACAGAGTCTATGGTTGTCATGCCCAAGAACATGGCAGCAGGAAGGCAGGCACTGTGCTGGATAAGTAGCTGAAAGCTTACACATGAGCCACAAACATGTAGCAGGGGATGGGTGGGTGGGTGCTAGCTGGAAATGGCTTGCTTGGGCTTTTGAAACCTCAAAGCCCACCCCCGGTGACACACCTCCTAATCTTTTCCAAATGGTTCAACCAACTGTAGACCAAGCATTCAAATCTATGAGCCTATGGGGACCATTCTCATTCAAACCACCGTGAATGAAATTGTCCTATTGAGACAGGCTCTAAGTGAGACTGGCTTCTCATCTTCCAAGCTCTGGAGTACAGTCAGTGATGCTTGGAAGAAACAAAGACAGGAGCTCTGCAGACTGTGTCCTGTGAAGACAGCTTCTTTTCCCAGGAAGGGATCCAGGGGATTAAAAAAGCAGTGTTTTTAGGGGTTGGTGTAGAGAATAGCTCAACAATAGGTGCCTTCCTAGAATCCCTAGGGAGGGGCTGGGGCGTGACTCATAGACAGCTTGTCTGCCTCTCACAGACCTTGGGTTCCATCCTCAGTAAACTTTAGAAACCCTGCAACTCAGTTAGGGGTTTTCCTAGAATTCATCATCCTGAAAGATCCTGGGAGAGCATCCCTTAAGGTGTAAAAATGGCTCTGTCAATTCAAGACTTTTTTTTTTTTCTTTCAAAACAGGGTTTCTCTGTGTAGTCTTTGCTGTACTGGAACTTGTTCTGTAGACCAACAAGGCTGGCTCAAACTCAGAGATCCGCCTGCCTCTGCCTCCCGAGGGTAGGATTAAAGAAGTGAGCAACCACTACTTGCTCCTTGACACTTTCTTAAAAAGTTCCAAATATCCTTGGGATTTTGTTGCATCCTTTAGATGCATACTTCATTTCCCCTCGTTGCAGTCCACCTCAGGTTTGAAACTGCAGAGCATTCTTGTTAGTGCCGAGCTCTTGTCACTAGTGCTGCCTTGAGAAATGGCAGCTTTGGCAGGATGCAGGGCCACCAAGCTTTGAGGAAGATGTCATGGGATCCAGGTGTGTCCATTGTGAGGACTGACAGATATATTGCCTTCATTCATTGAACCATACGAGCAACTATTTCATTCATCTCAGCCTTTATGAAACACTGGCTTAGGCTGGGCCCTGTGATGTGGTCGGAGTGTAATGGGTCAGAAGACAGTCTCTGCCCTCTTGACTCTATTTGTTAACGTTACAGGGAACTGTACTGGGTTATCACCTAGTCCGTCTGTGTAGCAACTGTCTCTAAAGTTGCTTCTGTGTACCAGGCATTACAGCCGGCCATGGGGACATGCCTGGAAGAATAAAATCATAGCCCTCTCTCTGGTGCATGCTACAGGGCAGCAGGGGATTTGGTTTCAGCCTCTGAGACATAAATGGTGGTGCCTGGTGACAAGGCAGAGTGGGTTAGGTTCCTAGATCTGGAGAGATTGGCTTCCTGGTACTAGGGTAGACAGCATAAGCCACTGAGTCAGACGCTTTAACACACAGAGGTGGAGAAGGAATCCGCCCTGGTCTTATGCTACCTCATCCTGTGAGATCGAGTAGAAGTGCTTTATAAAAAAACCTTGCAGTGTGGGGCTGGAGCAATGGCTCAGTGGTTAAGAGCGTTGCCTGCTCTTCCAAAGGTCCTGAGTTCAGTTCCCGGCAACCACATGGTGTCTCACAACCATCTGTAATGATGTCTGGTGCCGTCTTCTGGCCTGCAGACATACAGACAGAATATTGTATACATAATAAATTAAAAAAAAAACCAAAAACTTGCAGTGTGCACACGCTCATGCGTTATGTCCTCAAATGGTGTGGAACTCAGTTGTCTTCCACTTTGTGGGGCTTGGGGTTTAAATTCAGGTTGTCAGGCTTGCTAGCAGGTGCCTTTTACTCATTGAGCCATCTCTGTGGCCCAAAAGTGCTTATTAAGTGATATAGGTGCCCACAGGTGGCAGTAATAGGTAGGAGGCTGTGTGGCAGGCAAGGACAGAGCTACCTCAGTGCCAGCCTGGAACCCAGGCAATCTTGTTACAGCAGCTCTCTCTACCTCACCTTACAGGTTCTGGGGCATACGTGCAACTCAGTGCTCTGTACTCCATGGCAGTAGTTCATAGGAGCTTCTGTTCCTTTGTAGCTTGATGCATGTAGAACCCAAGTTTTCTCAGTTTAGTGGTGTCTGAATAGTTGGAATGTTTGTGTTTGTGTGAGAAGTTGCTGAGGGCTGGGGAGCAGTGTTTTGCTAGGTCGCTCAATGCAGCTCTGCCCATGCTGCAATTTGATGTCACGAGTCTATTTAGATGCAAGCTGCAATGTGATCATGTATGTTTTATCTGTCTGTTAATTCATTTTTGCTTCTTAAAAAAGCATTTATTTTTAATTGTGTGTGCACACATACAAGCGCACGTGCCCTTGGGGGATACAGGAGGGCATTGGACCCCCATAGCTAGCTAGTGTTACAGTAGATTGTGTGGCCTGCTTGAGATGGGTGCTGAAAACCAAACTCAGGTAGAGGACCGGTATGTGCTCTTCCCCACTGAGTCATCTCCTCAGTTCTCATTTTTGTCTCTTACTGCACAGTTGGGGATTTCCTAAGTTTGTATGAAAATTTACAAGTTAGTGGCTTTGGGACTGTGGCTTTGAACATGAGGATCTCATCCCCTGCCCTGAACAGTACTTCTGCTCTTTGTGGTCCTTGTCACTTAAAGACTGTTTAATTTTAGATTTGTGATATGGGCTCACCATGTAGCCTGAAGCTCAAAATCTCTGGCCTCTACCTCCTGAGTGTTGGGGATTAGAGGCTTGAGTGATTTATATGGTGCTGGGGATGAACCCAGGACTTTGTGCGCCCTGGGCATTCTCTCCCAGCAGCTGAGCCACATCCAATGTTCTCTAACAACAACAACAACAAAAAAGGTAGTAACAAGTTAATAAGTTTTGCAATGATAGTTTTGGGGGGAGGGGTAGGCACTATTATTTTTCTTTCTTTTTTCCTTTTTCATGAGGCCCCTGTTTTACGTGTGCATGTCGTAGCCATCGCCACAGCCAGACCATTTCTAAAGGCAGAGGCCTTCTTCAGAGAAACCCACCTCACTGGGGTGGCAAGGCCACCTATGTTAAGAGTGTTCAAACCTTTTGTTTTGTTTTCTTCCTCTTCCTTTTAGAGGCAAGCTCTCCCACAAGGGAGGCCTGTAACCCTTGGTCCTCCTGCCTCCACATTGTGCCTATGTCATCATGCTCCTTTCAACTATGTTTGCCTTAAAATGCGGTTAGGAGAGGATGGGCCACTGGCGGTAGAGCATCAGTTACCAGGCCAGTCAAGGCTTTATGTCACCATGTGTATCCACACAGCATGGCCAGGGTGTTAGGGTTAAAGCTGCAAGTGTTTTTGTTGTCTCATTTAATTAAAGGACACTTTAAGGTGGAAAAATGACAAAGGCCTAATGTCAGAATGTGAGCACCATAACTGTTTAAAAGACTAGTTGGGTTTCGTCCAAACTGAACTGGTTGTCTGTGCTCATTGGCACCCAGAGGGATGCTGGGGAAACCCTGGCCCAGGTGAGGCTTCATGGGGGAAGCGCCTGGCAACCGACTTGAGTAGCCATACTTAGATGTACAGAAGTAGAGGCTAAGGAAGAGTGGGAAAGTCATGTGATGTGAGAGGACGGAAAGCCTTAGAACACGGGGAGAAGTGTCATGTAATACAGAGTTCTAGGCTTTTGGACATGAGGTATGTTTCAAAAGATGGACCTATGGCCAGGCATGGTTGTGCACAACTGTAACCCTAGCACCTGATGGAGCCTGAGGCAGGAGGATGGCAAGTTCAGGATGAGTCTGGTTGCAGAGTTCCAGGCCAACTTGGACTACATGCTGAGACTACATGGTGGCCTACTACACACATGAAAAGCTTGGTGCAGTGGTACATGCTTGTGATCTCAGTGCTTGGGATTTGAAAACATGTTGGCAGATCTCCGGGCTGCTGCTAACTAGTGTAGCCAAATCACTGAGTTGTAAATTCAACGAGAAACTGTCAGAAACTGAGAGCCCAGTGAGATGACTTGGCTGGTCAAGGCACTTGCCCTGCAAGTCCAGATGACCTGAGTTTGTTTCCCAGATCTCATGGAAGGGGGAAGTAATTCCATAGAGTTTTCCTCTGACCTCCACACACTTGCTGTGATGTGTACAGTCTTGTGTACCTGTACACACACAAACAGAGAGAGAGAGAGAGAGAAATACTTAAAAACTAATAAGAGATTGAAGAACACAGGGACATAGGGACATCAAGCTCTGGCCACTGCATGCGTCTTGCACATGTGCATGAGAACCCACACACATATGCACACACACACAAACAGTGCATATTGATATATACACACAGAAAATGACAGAGTCAGGAGCCGCCGAGAAGAAAGATGGTGAACTTTGATATTTAAGAGGAAGAGAAAATAGTAAAGAGAATGTAGCAGACAGCTGAACACCACAGTATCTGTAATTCCAGTACTTGGGAAGCTGAGACAGGATTGTTGGCCATGAGTTTGAGGCCCCAGTGGGCTGTGCAGTGAAACTCGATCTCCATAACAGAAAAAATTTAAAGTTGCAGCATCAGTTTCTAGAAATTGAGACTAGGAAACTAGTAAAATACTAAAACAAGTTTGAGCCTTTCTTAGCTCCCAGTCCTGATGTTGTGTCTTCACAAATAGCCCTTTTGTGAGTGAGGCTCCTCTCCCAATTTTTATACACTCAGGAACATGCTGTTATTACTCTTACTGTGGCCACGGCTTGGGAGAGCAGTGGAATGTGTTTAGGAAACCATAGGATGCAGGAGAGGGGACTTGGGGCCAAGGTCAAGGGCCACATTAGAATTGAGTGAGCCCTGCCTGGTGGTGCACACCTGTACAGGGGTAGAGAATAGGACTAGTAGTCCCAGCCTTGGGAGGTAGAAGCAGGAGGATCTGGAGTCCAAAGTCATTCCCAGCTATATAATGGGGTCAAGACTAGCTTGGACTACCCGAGACGCAGCCTCAAGGAAAACCAAAACAGAGAGCGGAAACGGCAACAGCTGCACAGTGGCCTGCTCTGGAAAATAACTGAGTTTTTCATGAATTAATTTCTTTCTCTTTACTTTTTTTTTTTTAAATACCAGTTCTCATATAGTCCACATTGGCCTCTGTGTCATTACACAGCTAAGGATGTCCTTGAACTCCTGATCCCTCTGCCTCTTCCTCCAGGTGCTAACATTACAGGCCTGTACCAGCACACAGGGCTTATGCAGTGCTAGGGATCAAACCAATCGAGGGTTTCATGCATGCTAAGCAAGCACTCTGCCAGATGAGCCCTGGCCCAGGTCCCATGCGGAGTAAATGTCTTTGACTCATTGCTATGTCCCTAGAGCCCCAGTGTGAGTAGAACATAAATGGATTCGTTTAAAAACAAGGGGCAGGGCCAGGCATGATGGTGAGCACATTTAATCCCAGCACTGGGGAAGAAGCTGGAGAATCTCCTTCAGTTGGAGGCCAGCATGGCCTACATAGTGACCCTGTGGTAAAGGTGGCCTTTCTGTATATGGCGACTTTTTGCATTGTAGGAAGAGTGAGCATCCATTACTCCATATCCCTCCTGTGGATGGAGGCAGAGGAACCAAGAGAGGATGGAGATTGCAAATTGGCAGTCATTATTTTAGCAGGAGAAATTCTGTTTTTTTAAAGTAGACTCAGGGGCCCTCAGTGACCTGTACACAAACCGAGGCAAGGCTTTCCTCATGCTAACATTACCAAAACTGTCTCCATTTTATGATGTAACCAGATTCCACTGAAATGAGCTCTAAATGAAAACATCAGTAGCTTTGTAAATATGAATGATGATTCTTATTTTTGAAAAGTGAGATCAGAATTACTCCATTCAGAAGTAATGGGGCTCCAGCGCCTCAGAAAACTGGGGCCCAGCCTTGGTGAGTAACGTTTGAGGCTGGTGAGGTAGAAGATGGGGTGTACTAGGCTCAGGGTTTTGAAATAGGGAGTATAGTTATTTACAAGATCTTAGGTAGCCTAGGCTGGCCTTGAGTGCACTGTGTAGCCGAGGATGACCTTCAACTTCTGACTCGCCCACCTTCACCTCCTAAATACTGGGATTATGGGTGTGCATGTCTGCACCTGGTTTAGGGAGTTGCTAGGATCAAACCCAGGGCTCTGTGTGTGGAGTGAGCTCATGCTTACTCCGGTCTCCTTAGGGAAAGTTAACACAGTACCGGCCTTCAGCTCCCACACAGCCTGTGGGTCCAACCATCAGAAGTGTTCAGAATTAGACAAATTACCAGAGCCAAGAAACAGACCAGCTGTTGCCTCAGGCTGAAGGGTTTGAGGTGACGGAAGTGGTGTTAATGGGACAGCACTTCTTTCGGAGATGATAGAAAAGTTTGGAAATTGGTCCTGGTGACAGCTGTTAACCCCATGCGTGCAGGAACACATCTGGTTATGTGCTGTCTAACTGGAAGAACTGCATGGTGTGTGGATGAGGTCCCTACAGCTGTTTCTTAAGAACTAAGTGGAAAAATACACAATGTGGTATGAATATAGACCATTGTATCCTTGAAAACTAGCAAAATTTGTGAAATAGTACAACAGAAAAGTGCATTATGTATCTCCTCAGTGCTTCTGCCTTGTGGCAGCTGTGTGACAATGTATATCATCTATTCATCTATCATCCATCCTTCTGTTTGTCTGAGGCAGTGCCTGGGCTCAAGCTGGCATGACACTCATTAACTAGCCCAGGTTGTCCTTGAACTCATGGTCCTCCTGCCTCAGCTTCATGATGGTTATGAGCCCTTCACTCATCCAGTCAGTCACATTCTCCCTGACTACCACCATCCTTCTACCTTCTTTGCAAAGTTGTTGCATTTATTTATTTACGTAGGGTATGGCGCAAGAGTCCATCCATCAGTTCTCTCCTTCCACTTGTGGGCTCCTGGGAATTGAACTCAGGTCATCAGGCTTGGTGGGAAGTGCCTTTACCTGCTGAGTCCTCTTACCAACTATTCCACCTTCTTCTATTTTTTTTTAATTATTATGAGACTGGGTTTCTTTGTGTAGCCCTGGCTGTCCTGGAACTTGCTGTGTAAGCCAGGCTGTCCTTGAATTCAGGAAATCCCCCTGCGTCTGCCCCTGAGTGCTGGGATTAAAGGTCTGCACCACCACCATCTGCATCCTGTACAACCCTAACATGAAGCCTGTTCCTTTTTCCCCGCACACTCTGCAAATAGCTCTATTTCCTACTAGCCTCCTGCTTTCTAGTCTTCGATGTACCAGAGTCTATGCTTGCAAAAGTCCAGGCTTGGGTGTAGACGAGTGGCAGATGTGTGCTTAGCAGATGCAGCACCCTGGGTTCCATCCCCGAATGTGCATGCATACACACATGCATATGTGCACACACAAGGTACCATTTATTACAATACCCAGAATGCATAGCTCCTTTTGTTGTTACAGCTTTGAGGCAAATGCACCAGGCCTTTTTAAAAATCGGTGTTTATCTAGCTTTAAAACACACCAGTAATTTTGTCTCTGTGTTTATGCATTTAATGTTTCAAGCTTAAATTACAGCATTTAAATTTGTTGATTCCTCAGCTTGAGGAAAGATACTTTTAGATAGTTGCTAGTGATGCTTGTCTAATGTGACACAAAGTTTGAGAGATCGCTGGCACATTAACTGGTGATTTTTTTCCTCCCATTGCAAACACTAAATGTGATGGAAGTCTGCTCTATCAATGTTAACTCCCGTGTTTGTTTGTTTTCAGTATTATGTGCCAAGAACCTTGCAAAGAAAGACTTCTTTAGTAAGTACCACCCAGCTTTGCTCTTGTATAATGTGATTTATGTATTTCTGAAAATTTTTATGTGTGTGTGTGTGTGTATGTTCCCATAGCATGCATGTGGAGGTCGGAAGGCAGCTTGCAGGAGTAGGTTCTCTCCTTCCACCATGTTGGTACCAGGCATTGGATTTAGAGCTTGTTGGCCCTAACATTTAATTTTTTACAAAGCACTGGGTGTAGTGTTCTCAATGTCTAGGAACCCGGAGCTTGACCAACATCTCCCAGCTGTACACAGCCTTCATCTCCTCCTCCATCCTAGCCATGCTCAGCTGTGGCCGTGGATCCTGCTTCCTGACCTGGTAGTTGGGAGGACCTTGCTCTCTGCTGGGAAGGGTAGTAATCTCTGATCAGATACAACCAAGGCATTTACGATGTAGTTGGCTTGACTAAAATTGCCAGTCCAGGTTTGCAAATTAAATCCCATTTTAAAATGTGTGTAATGGGAGGAAGTGTACAGAAGTAGGGGCTGTGCCCTTGCATGTGCCTATGTTCAGTGACATCAGCACCCACAGCCCTGAAAACTCCCACTTCTAGTGCCCGGGGACTAAGTGCTTACTTGGCATTATCCACATTGTCAGGATGAAGAGACTTAAGCTTCATCCAAGTGGCCAAGGATCTCCAAAGTGGTGGTTCACAAGCCAGTCTCTTTCTAAAACCCGCTGCCTTACCACTCATGTTATAAGCCTGTTGGATGCATATGCTAGAATTTAGGGACTTTCTCCAGTTAAGACTTGGGGACTCCATGATGCCACAGGTAGCACAGGCAAAAGATCAATAAAACTCCTGTGGACTGTGACTATTTGGATATTTATTTCATCATAGATTCTGTTCTTATATTATTCAGTCCCTTTAATGATCATCAGGGATGGGGCTAGATGGAGAGACAGGTGGCTCGGCATGTGCGTGTCCCAGTGCCCTCACGAGTGGTTCACCACCTGGAGCTCTAGCTTCAGGAGAACCAACACTTCTAGCCCTCGCAGTACACACACACAGAGACACACACATAAATAAAAGCAATTTTTAAAATGTGAAACTCAGCAGAGATGGACGTTTGAGTTTGAGCTTGTTTTCATGTGTGAAGGTGTGACCTTCTCCGAACTCTCCTTGCTAATGGAGACTAGCCTTCAAAAAGAGACTAGTGAGGAGTGACCCGTGCGGGCCCTTTCTCCCAACGGGTGATCTTGCTGGTCTCTCTGCAGGGAGGGTGCCACTGTGTCACCAGGTAACTGATCTCATCTGGGTATGTCTGCTCTCTTCCCTGCAGGACTCCCTGACCCCTTTGCCAAGATTGTTGTGGACGGCTCTGGGCAGTGCCACTCAACTGACACTGTGAAAAACACCTTGGACCCAAAGTGGAACCAGCATTATGACTTGTGAGTCAACCTCCCGTGAGGCTCTGGGGCATGAGGAAAGCAGGCGTGAAGTCATTTGAAGAGACACCCTAGAGAAAGAAAATAGATGGCAGACTTTTTAACTGATGACCAAAGGGCTGGCCAAGCTGACTCATATTGCCAACTTTACAGTTAATGCCATGGGACATTCTTGGCATTTGTTCTCATGGATTTTCATGGTTTGGTTCTTAACAGAGTGATGCTGTGACCCTTGGACATTTCAACTCCCTAGCCGTTTTTAGCAGAAAAACAAACAGAGCTATGATTCATGCCCCAGTCTGCTATATATATATATTTTTTTAGTGAAACCTAAATCTAGTTGTAGTTTTTTTTTATCTAAAAAGTACATTAGCATGACCACATATTTCTGTTATGTTTTGAAAATGTTGACATTTTTGGTACTGATATTTTCTCTACAACCCATTGTGCAGTTTTGTATATTCATTCCAAATTCAGGATCATATTTTTATATGGATCCATGTCCCTGCATAATGATTAGTAACACAGACTGCACTGTGTGTGCATGCGTGGGTGGGGTTTTTAGTAGTAGTTGCATTTGTGATTCTCTTCCCATGTCTTGGACCGTACCTTTGTGCACTCTAGATGGATTTTGAGGGATTGTATGGAGTCCCTTGTTGCAAACTAGTACTCTCTGTTAGGCCCGGCTCACTGCCCTCCAAAAGTGCTATAGTGTAGTTCTCTGCCTTACACGATCCTGTCGTGTACTGGGCCTGGCAGTGCTGGCCTGTGGCTCTGACTCTTTGGGAGGCTCACGCAGAAGCATTGTGAGTTGAAGGCCTGCCCAGTTTACAGAGCCAGTTCAATCTAGCTGTTCTGTGTGGAGATGTAATTCATGCAGACCACAGTCACAGCTCCACCGGAGTCCCACTCGGTGGATTGATACATGCACTGGGTTGACTTACAGAAAGGTGGGTGAGTGGTGACGTAGCCCCAGTGGTGCCCTTGTTGCTCTCCGCAGCACACAGGCAACGCGGCAGCTCAGAGTGTCTCCTCTCCTCAGCAGCCCTTACAGTGACCCTGGGATGAGGGGGAGGGCTTGTGAATTTGGTAACTTTCAGGATTTCCTGAGACTTGTGAGTTTCTTATTTCCTGCGTTTTAATGAGATTCCTTTAGAATTTCCTGAGTTTAAATAAGTCTCCCTCTGGTGTAGAATGTTTCAATTCCAAAGAAATTGCTTCACAACAGCAGCCTGGGTGACTCAGACTCCATCTCAAAATTAAAAAGACAAAATAATTTAAGGGTGGGGGATGGGATTGGGCATTAGATGGCTAGGGAAGAACACTTTCCAGCGAAGGGTCTAAGGCATGGCTTGGTGGTGGAGTGCGAGCTTTGACCTGTGGGAGGCCCTCGGCTCCATCTCTAGCACAATAAACAAATGAATAAAGGAAAAACAAATTTAGAATGCTTATTACGACCTGGTTCCCTACACTCACTGCTCGTGTGTCTGGTTGGAGTCCTTTTCCCACGCCGAGTGAGACACTCTACCCCCACTCCATGCATGTAAATGAAACTGTCACAGTTCAGAAGTGCGTCTGAACAAGTTCATATGCTCCTGCAGGTACGTTGGGAAAACCGACTCCATCACCATCAGTGTGTGGAACCACAAGAAGATCCACAAGAAGCAGGGGGCCGGCTTCCTGGGCTGTGTGCGATTGCTCTCCAACGCCATCAGCAGATTGAAAGACACTGGCTGTAAGAACCAAATGCTCTTGCGCCTCTCAGTGCAGCTGGAGAAAGCTTAGGAGGCATCTTTTTCTTTCTTTTATTTGTTTTGAATGCCGAATACAGAATTCCTGCCTTCCTCTCTAGTTGACCTTCCCTGGGTTAAGTTTTGAATTGTTTGTTTGCAGACCAGCGTTTGGATCTATGCAAACTAAATCCCTCAGATACTGATGCGGTCCGTGGCCAAATAGTGGGTAAGAATTTTCTCATCTGCATAAAGGGCGCTTTGACGGAACCCACCGTCCTGCTCCCAGTACCGATGGGGCACAGGCTTCCAGGGCAGACCACATCCGGGCCATCTCTCCAGAACTAAGCCTTTCCTCTTGTGTGGTTTTCATTCTTTTCTCTGGTTCCCATCATCCTGTCATTGAAAATGGGGTTCCTGTGACTCCAGTTGAGATGGAGGGTGTGATTTAAGAGTGTCATGCCAACTGCCACAAGAATGGACAGCTGGCATCTGTATTGCCCAGGAATACTAAGAGCTGAGGCCACATGTTGAGGAGTTGAGTTGGGATGGCCACATGTGCAAGAGCTGGAATATGTGACTTTTTCTGGGAAGCCCCTTCCTGTGTGACAAAAGCAACGATGATGTGTAACAATCCAATTATGTGATTCTAGTCAGAGGGTTCCGTTGTGTGGAGAGAAAGAGTAAAGTGCCGACAGTGTTGGCTAGAGGCATTTCAACAGAGTGGCCTTTGAGCTGCCCGTCCCCCTTGCCCACCCTGTTCTTGGCAGTGTCTTAGGGAAAAGCACACGCTGGCTCTGTGTGCCATGTGGACTCAGTGGAACAGCAGCCAGGCTGAGTCACTCTGCAACTGCAGATGCCTCAGGTCCCAAGACAGTGAGCAGTGCATCCGTCCTGGAAGCAACTTAATAATAACATTCTCATGCACTGCGTCCCCACCTGGAATCTCTTCTTCCCTTTGTGGAGGGATGTATCGTGGCAAAAACCAAACAACTGAAACCTAGGAGTAAATGTCTTTCTTGTCCGCTTCAGTGAGGCCAGAACACGGATGTTTCTTTAGATTGAGCTAGACTGTGGGCGCTGAAGGTGTCCTTTGTACCTTCACTAAACATAAACCTGGTCTTCTTAAGATGGGAGCTAACGAAATGGAATTAAACACTATATTCTATAGCTTTATGAGGGGCGGTGGGCATGAGAAACTCAGCGGCTTTCCTGCTCTCTGCTTTCAAGGACTATTCAAACAGTATGTGGTGTATGCAGCTGTTGGCCTGAGATGCTTTGCAGTGGAAGCATTGGGGGGTGTATGTAAACTCAATTTCTTTTTATGATACTGGACACGTTATAGGGTGTCAGTGGCTCACTATGCTGCAGTGCAGGGATGTCGAGCATCCCTGGGTTCTAATGCAAGCTCTTCTTTTCTATTGTAGTCAGTTTACAGACCCGAGACAGAATAGGCAGTGGAGGGTCAGTGGTGGACTGCAGAGGACTGCTAGAAAATGAAGGGTACGTATGCCCCCTGATGCCAGCCATGGTCTTTCTCTCCATAGGAAGGACTCTGACCCTTATCTGTGTGGATAAAACTGTTCCAGACTACTGTTTATGAAGGGAGGTGTAACTACCCCAGGGATTATACCCCAAAAAATGCAGGAAATAACTCAGGGAGATTCCTACCAGCTAGAGGTAACAGTTGAGCTAGGCATGGGGAGTATAAAAAAAAAAAAGCCCAAGACACAGCTACTAAAAGCAATACGGGACTCTATTCATGGGTGTGCAGGCCAGAGGTCAGCCTTGATGCCATTCTTTAGGAGCCACCCACCTTGGATTTTTTTTTTAAGATTTATTTATTTTATGTATATTGATGTTTTACCTGCATGTGTGTCTGTGTGAGCTGTAATGTGGGTGCTGGTCGTTGAACCGGATCCTCTGGAAGTGCTCTTAATCACTGAGCCATCTTCCCAAGCCCCCACCTTGGATTTGGAGACAGGGTCTTTCATTGGCTTGGGACTCACCAGTTAGCCTAGGCTGGCCTACAGTGAGCCCCAGGGATACACCTGTCCCCTCCCCAGTGTTGGGATTACAAGCACACCCTGTAACACTAGCTGGGCTTTGAAGCAAGGTCCCCACTGCTTGCACAGTAAGCGCTCCACCAGCTGAGCTTTCGCCCTCGGCTCTAGACTTTGTTTCCATCATGATTTATAGGAGAAATCTGAACAGTGGCTCATGTTTGATTTTGTTTTTCAAAGTTAATGTTCCTTTGTTCAGCTGCAATAATGGAGAAGTCATTGCCTTTGAAAAAGTGGTCCCTGCCAAAACACGCATGGTAGAATGGTAGAATGTAGGAGCTGGACTGGCAATAGCCCGTGGTGGGGAGGATGGAGAGCAGCCTGCTGTAACTGGTCTCAGTAGAAGCCCATTGTTTGCTCTTTCAATATAAGAGGTTTTTTAGAAAAGTATTCCATAGTAAGGGGAAGTGACTCATTAAGGCAAATTGTTTTGAAATTGCTGGGGTGGGGGCAAAGACTGTTTAAAAACATTTAGAGTCATGGTATTTTTTGTAACAAAGGATTTCTTCGTTGAGTAAAATAACAAAGAAAATGGAGTGTTTAGATTAAATCAAGAAAATTGAAAAATCACCTTCTGCTCCATCTCTCCGTCATTTAGAGCTATTACCTAGTATGGCCCTATTATTCTAAATTGTAGTCCCTCTGACCTCTTGTTCCACTTAAGAGTCTTTCTTTCTCATTGGACATCCTAAATGTCATGAAACTTAGCATTGGGAACACTGTCACTTGTTAAAGGGACCTAGAACAAGTGCATGTGGCCTTTGAGTGCCTGAGTCTTGTGACGCTTCCATGATGTTCCCACACCTGCTCTTCTGCCCTGTCCCTTCCAGAACAGTGTATGAAGACTCAGGCCCTGGAAGGCCGCTCAGCTGCCTCATGGAGGAACCTGCCCCATATACAGATGGTACCGGTGCAGCTGCGGGAGGTGGGAACTGCAGGTTTGTGGAGTCTCCAAACCAAGACCAGAGACTCCAGGTACAGCGACTCCGAAATACTGAGGTTCGAGGGTCCCTACAGACACCCCAGAACCGACCACATGGCCACCAGTCACCGGAGCTGCCTGAAGGCTATGGTGAGTGTCTTAGTTTGCTGTTTGTTGCTATAATAAACACTGTGACAAAAAGCAGTTTATTTAGGCTTACAGGTTTCAGCCTGTCACTGAGGGGAGTCAGGGAGGAACTCAAGGCAGAAGCCGTGGAGGAATGCTGACTCCTTGTTCCACATGGCTTGCTCAGCCAGCTTTCTTTCTTTTTAAATTCATCCATCAATTAATTTTACATCCTGACTGAAGTTTCCTTTCTCTCCTCTCATCCCAGTCCGTCTCCCCCACCTCCAGAAAACTGACAGAACCAACTAACCCAGGCTCATAGGGGCTCACAGAGACTGAAGTGACAACCAGGGAGCCTGCATGGGACTGACGTAGGTCCTCTGCATATCTTACAGTTTTGTAGCTTCGTCTTCTTATGGAATTCCTAACAGTAGGAACAGGGCTGTCTCTGACTCTGTTGCCTGCTTTTGGGACCCTTTCCTCCTACCGGGTTGCCTTGTCCAGTCTTAATAGAGGATGTGCCATGTCAAGGTACCTGCTACTTGATATGCCATGACTGGTTTTTGAGACAGGGTCACACTATGAAGTCCTGGCTGGCCTGGAACTCACTTTGTAGACCAGCCTGGCCTTGAACTCAGAAGTTCACCTGCCTCTGTCTCCTGTGTTCTGGGATCACAGACATGGGCCTCCATGTTCAGTCTTACATCATCCAAGTCCATGTGCTCAGTAGGCTGGGCCCTCCCACATTAATCACTAATCAAGAACATGCCCCAGAGACTCGCCTGCAGACCAATCTGGTGGAGGAATTTCTCAATTAAGCTTTTCTTTTCCAAAATAACTCTAGCTTCTATCAAGTTGACAGAAAACCAACCAGGAAAATAAGGAACTTGTCCCTGGGGAATCAGCACTTTTCCTGAGAGCCTGTGCTCTCAAACCTTTAAAGTATCCTGTGCACAGCTGCTAATGGCCTGGTTATGCCTTCCACTGCTGTGCCCTCTGCAGCCGTGGCATTGGATGGCTGTGCGGCTGTGGCCATGTATGGATGGGACACTTGTAATGAACTCTAGAGCAGGCATTCCTTCTCTCTGTGTAGAGGCCCTGTGGAAATGCTAGCTACGGACATAGCAGAGAGACAAGCAGTGTGGTCTGTGACTTGAGAGGTGACATCAAGGGGATGGAAAGAGCAGGGCCATGTGGCTGCAGTGGAGAGAAGACCAAGGGGGATGTGGTTCCCATCATCAGATCACCCAGAGGCAAGCATGTTAGGAGACAATGGTGGAGATGGAAGGTTGTGGCTATGGTAGAAGTGGGTGGAGACATCCACTGTGGCTCAGTGAGAAATGGATTCGCCCCAAATGTGGGGATAGAGTAGATTTGAGGAAGCCAGCCATGGCCTTGTAATCATTTTCTCTGTAATCATAAAGAGTGTTGAAAGAAGCTGGTATAGTGTGCCCACCTGTGGTCACATCACTGAGGAGTGGTACGGTGCACACCTGAGGTCACATCACTGAGGAGTGGTACAGTGTGCACACCTGAGGTCACATCACTGAGGATGCAGTTAGTGTGCACACCTGAGGTCACATCACTGAGGAGTGGTACAGTGTGCACACCTGTGGTCACATCACTGAGGAGTGGTACCACTGGTGTGCACACCTGCGGCCACATCACTGAGGATGCAGTTAGTGTGCACACCTGAGGTCACATCACTGAGGAGTGGTACCACCAGTGTGCACACCTGCGGCCACATCACTCAGGATGCAGTACAGTGTGCACACCAGCAGCCACGTCACTGAGGATGCCACTGAGGCAAGAGAATCATGAGTTCAAGGCTGATTTGGTCTACATCGTAAGACCTGTGTCAAAACACTATCATATATACATAAGTAAAATAAAATAAAATAAAATAAAAGCTTAAGAATCTGAAAATAGGATTGGAGTGGGAAACTGTGGAGCTGAATTTACTCACTCAGATTCCTTTCTCATGCAGAGCAAAGGACGACAGTACAGGGACAAGTGTACTTTTTGCACACACAGACTGGAGTCAGCACGTGGCATGATCCCAGGATCCCTAGGTAGGCCTCACAGCCTTGAAGAGCCAGCCCCTCTCATGGACTCTAGCTGCCATGTGAAGGGAGATGGAGGCTGGGACTTGCTGGGCAGGGGCATAAGTGGGGGAGCACGGAACCACGGTGGGCCTTGGTCGCCCTTGAAGTTGGTCATGTGACCGTCTACTATGATCTCTCTCTACTTTTTTTGTAAATTCATAAAATTTTCCTTGCTACAAAGTGAAACAGGAAAGATAAAGACTCTGTTACCCTCTCTCTCTTCTACTTTACTGTCCCTCTTCCTCAGTCCCTTGGGGACCATTCCGGGGGGAGATGAAGCTTTTCTATACGAATTCCTTCTACAAGGCCATACATCCGAGCCCAGGTCAGAGAGACCCCCGCCCCACCCTGTGCCAGAGTTAAGTTTCTCTCTTTCTTTGCTATTTTCCTTTTACAGTAGCATTGCTACCTAAGATACCTTGGGTAATACTCATTCCCTTTTCATTCCCGATTTGTTCCTCAAGACCCAGCTTCCTATCTTTGGTGTTGAATTTAGAATTCAGGGTCTGCCATTTGCATGGGAATATTACCTGCAAATGATTGAGGTGCTTCTCGGTATGCATCTAAGAAAGGACAGGCATCCGTGTTAATCCCTGATGTGTCTTGAGCAGGCACATGGTCCCTTCTGACTAGAGCACAGTGAAGTTACCAAGGGGCCGAAGTGAAAGCACTTAGTGAACACGGGGCTGCCTTGTGGGCGCTGTGTCATTGAGTGCATCCTCTGTTCTCCCAGCCTTGAGAGAGTGGGGCCCTCAGGAACTTCTCAGGGGAGGAATCTTGGCTACACCGAGCTTCTGGTTTGATTAGTGATTCCCAAGAGCTTCCTAATGGGAGTCGGATGCTTCCTGCTCGTATAGCGTGAGGAAAGCTCTTCCCAGGGTAACCCCATTCCTTATGGGGGGCATGAACACTTGAGAGGTCTGTCCTACATGTCAGGTGTTGCTGCTGTTTGTAGGCCAGAGGTTTGTTTGGACTGACTGGGGTTGGCACAGGTAGCAGTGTGACAGGGATGTGGGTACCTTGCCAGGAAACCTATGTGGCTGCTGGCACTGAACATTGGTCTGTTCCTTGGTTTTCAGTGAGATAAAGCTTTCTTTATGTCCGTTTTGCTAGAGACCTTAACAGTGTGAACTGCGATGAACTTGGGCCACTGCCTCCAGGCTGGGAAGTCAGAAGTACAGTGTCGGGAAGAATCTATTTTGTAGATCACAATAATAGGACGACCCAGTTTACAGACCCACGGCTTCACCATATCATGAAGTAAGACTGTAGCATCTTTGCTGGCCTCTTTACTTTATAATTGGATGCTTCTTTGCACCAGTATTGGTGTGTGTGTGTGTGTGTGTGTGTGTTGGGGAGCAAGTGCTCAACATCGATGTGGTGTGTCAATGTCAAGTTTTTCCTCTATCATTCTCCACCCTAATTTTTGAGCAGGGTGACCTGGAACTCACCTTTTTGGCTTGTCTAGCTGGCTAGCAAGTCCCAAGGATCTGCCTGGCTCCGCCCCCAGCACTAGAGTGACAGATGAGCACAACTGGGTTTTTCCTTGAGTGCTGGGGATCTGAAGTCAGGTCCTCACACTTGCAAAGCAAGAACTTGACTTGAACCATTCCCTCAGTCCTACACTAACATTTTCCTTAATGTATCTACTACAGTGTTTGCTCCATGGTAGGCAAAGAAAAGAAGGTAGATATTTGATGAAGAGTGACATAATTTAAACCCTGAGATTAGCATGGCTGCTACTAAGGCTGTTTATTGTTGGCGCCCTTTTCTGCCAGCAGCCTAAGTGAAGGTCACTACGGTAATGGCAGAAGGAGGTTCTCCAGCAGAACTTGCACAGCACATTCTGTAAGGGCCTGCTGCTGCTGGTGGTGCTGCTGCTTGCCAGAGCCTTTTCCTTATGCCGTGGAAATGGGCATGATCTTTTGTGCCACCCCTAGACATAGCTTCATACATAGCTCTGCAGTATGGTTGGCATTAGTGGCAAAACATGAATAAAGCAAATGCCACATTGTTCCTAATGGCCCGAGTCCTGTCATTGATCTTCATTCTTAGTTAATAGGGCTGGGAATCTTGATCAGAAGGAGTGGGTGTCACTGGATGGCACAGGTTGCTTGCTGTTCACTTCCAGCCTGGCTTCCTATATCTCCTGTAAAAGTCCTCTACCAGCCTCATTTCATTCCTGCCAAGGCCCTGCCAATAGTGCACCAGTTGGTATCGATGACCCATATAGATGCATGACACACAGACAATTTCTATTGTAATTTTCAGTAATAATGTAGCAGATTATATTAGTCAGGGTTCTCTAGAGGAACCAAACTTACAGAGTGGATATATACTAAAAGGGAATTCATTACAATGACTTATAGGCTGTAGTCTGGCCACTCCAACAATGGCTGTCTACCAACAAAATGTCTAAGAATCTAGTAGCTGTTCAGTCTACAAGGCTGGGTGTCTCAGCTGGCCAGTGATGGAATGGACTCGCTAGTGAGAGCAAGAGCAAGCAGACAGAGAGCAAGCTTCTTTCTTCCATGTCCTTTATCTAGGCTGCCAGTAGAAGGCATGGCCCAGATTAGACGTGAATCTTCCCACTCCAAAATATCTGCATTAAAAGTTTATCTTCCCGCCTCAAAGATCTGGATTAGAAGTGGGTCTTCCTACTTCAAATGATTTCATTAAAAACACACACACACACAATCAGGTGGTGGCGGTGCACGTCTTTAATCCCAGCACTGGGGAGGCAGAGGCAGGTGGATCTCTGTGAGTTTGAGACCAGCCTGGTCTACAGA
>LOEQ01002195.1:123309-135318 GCA_001685075.1 Bramus lutescens | reverse complement strand
GGTGAGGCAGGCATCGTTCATGACCAGGTATGGGTAGATCTTGCCGTTGTGTCCTCGGATGTAGAGCCTGCGGGCCGCTGTGTTATGCTTCTGGACAATCTCCACTCGGGGCATGAAGCTGCAGAAGCAGATGGAGGAGAGCATGAACTGACCCTTCCTTGGGGAAACAAGAGTGTTAAGGACTGTCACAGACAAACAGGCAGGGTGGCTGGTAATCTCGGATGTATCGAGGACTGGCGGAAGAAGACAGGGAGGAGGGGGACTCAGAGGAACAAGTCTGGGTGTGTGCAAAGATAGCCAATTCAGAAATAAGAAACAAGTTGCATGCCAGTTACTAGAGGCAGCCTCTCCAAAGTGCTGCTAACCCTCAAGTGGAATTCAGCCCACTCTAGTCAATTCTACAACTGCCAATCATGCTTTTACTTTTATTTGCTTATTTTGGCTTTTTTGTTTTGTTGAGACAGAGTTTCTCTATACAGCCCTGGCTGCCCTGCAACTTGCTTTGTAGACCAGGCTGGTCTTCTACTCAGAGAACCTCCTGCCTCTGCCTCCCGAGTGCTGGAATTAAAGGTGTGCACCACCACCGTCAGCTTCCAATTACATTTTTAGTTTCATTTTGCATACATGATGTACTTGTGGTGGTCAGAGTGGGTTCTCTTATCCACCATGTGCATTCCAGGTATTGAACCTGGATCATGAGGTGTGGGGTAGGCCTCTTTACTCACTGAGCCATTCATTGGCCCCTTTATGTTATTTTGGATAGGGTCTTACCTGACCTTCCTGGCCTAGTACTTGCCGTGGAACACAGAGTGGCTCTAACTCAGAACCATCTTCCTGCCTTAGCACCTTGACTAGGACTTAGAAATGTGCACCACAACACCTGGGCACAGATGTTTTTATATTGCATGTTAAGAGTTAATAAACAAACAGAATAACAATATTATTTTCTATTTGGTAACTAATACTGGATTACTGTATAAGGAAATGGCAGGGTAGTCGGGCGAAGCTTGTCTTTACAATATACAGTTGAGGGGACTAGAGAGACGGTTCTGTGGGTAACAGCACTGGCTGCTCTTTCAGAAGACTGAGGTTCAATTCCCAGCACCCATGTGGTGGCTCACAATCATCTGTAACTTCAGTTCCAGGGGACCTCCCTGCCATACATTCATGCAGGCAAAACACAAATGGACACGAAAAAAATACCACTCGTAAAACATACAGTTGATATGTCAAGACCTCAATTGTCTAAGCACCAGTAAGTTAAAGTTAAAAAAAAAAACAAAAAGAGTAAACACCTGGCACAGTTCAGTTTGCCAAGTTCGATGGCGACTTAGAAAAGGTTTTTGCAGATAAACCCAGCCTTCTCTCAGGGCAATAACCCTGCAGTCAGCTCAGGTCCTGGAAGACACCAACAACAGAACTGTATACCCCACACCAAGGAACCAGCATGGTAGCACCCCAAAGCCCCTCTCTACACACCAGGCCCTGCGCTCACCGAGCGATCTTGATGTAGTAATGCGTTGGCTTAGGCATCAAAAACTCCCCAGGAATCTCCACTTCGGCTGTCTGAGCTGAGAAATTGCTCAAGAACCGACACTTTTCTTCTATGAGGAAGAATTTGGGAAGCTGCTTGGTTTTAGCTTCAAGGATTTTGATCCACTTTTTCAATTTTGAAATGAGATTATGAAGCTTCATGGATCCTGGGACACTAAAGTCAAAATCTGCAGAATAAAATAAACACGATGAAAACCAGCTTCAAGGGCTAGGTTCAATACAGCTGGGCTGGTGAATGCCTGCATAGCAAGTAGGAGTCCTGTGATCCGCCCTGAACAAGGCTGCTGCGAGGGTGCAGGGAGGCAAGGCACAGGCCTTTGGCTGTCCCACCTACAGCCCTGCGTGAGCTTCACAGGAGCAATCTGTTTCAGGTTAGTCGATGTACTTCCACTTCCTCCTTCCCCTCCACATCTATCTGGTTTACAGTCGAACTGTTTCCTTGACGACTGAAATCAGCCCACACTCCAGCACCAAGCTGCACTTTCCGTTCTGTCACTGAAGTCCTCTGAAGTCCTCACAGGGGCTGGTGCTGCGGCTCAGTGGAAGATGGGCTGCCTTGCTTTCCTAAGTCCAGGATCCAAACCCCGGAGCCACAAGCATGGGTTCTCTGAGACTCACCCCAGCTGAGGTGTCCACCAGTAACTCCCTTCTACGGCTGAGTTAGGATGAATGACACAGCTATTCTATGCTCTACCTCCTGAAGCAGGCATGGATAGTTTCTGGCTTGAATATTAGCAAGGAATAAACATTCATGCACACTTACTACATGAAAAACCCGAGTGCCCTCCCTTCTCTTTAGGGCTACTGATGGAGACAAGCTCATTACATACACACAGAATCTGGAGAAGGTCAGACTGTTCTTATTCACCTTTGGCTGTATCTGAGGAAACCTTGTGATTTTAACCTAAATTTTTGGTTTTGCAGCTTTTACACTGAAAACCGAGTGCTTCAACTCATATCTGATTCTGTTTCAAACTACACTGAATGGAAGGATCTGATATATCAGATTAAGACAGTGAGCACCAGCCTTCAGTTAAAAGCAGGTAGTCTTTGGTGTGTCAGTAAAGTGTGATGGTAAAACATTCATCTTGTGTGCTTCCCTCTAACAGGGTGACGGCACTGCTGACTTCAGAGGCCAGAATCTGAGCTAACAGTAGCGAGTTCCCTGGTGAAAAGGAGGGCAAAGCCCAAAAATTCTTTCTCTTACTTATCATCTCTGTGGGTATATAATGTCTTTTATGTGTGAATACAGGTACAGAGTGCAGGGTTATAGGCATGCACATCCCTGGATGTTTCTCAACAAAGGTCTACCATGTGGAAGACTCAGCATGAGGCAGATTGTGTTACCCTCAAACACCTTATAAGTTCATCAACAGGAGCCCAAGCATTCCCAGACCGACCAGTGAGATGACAGGGCCACACTCTGCAAGCCGGGTAGAGGGACAGTAGGTTGTGGCTGGAATTGTAAAGCATCTTGCATAATCAACAGGTATCTACTATAGGTACACACACAACACATCATTTTAGCTGCATTCTTTTTTCAAGACAGGGTTTCCCTGTAGCTTTGGAGCCTGTCCTGGAACTAGCTCTTGTAGACCAGGCTGGCCTTGAACTCACAGAGATCCACCAGCTTCTGTCTCACAAGTGCTGGGATTAAAGGTGTGCATCACCACGACCTGGCTTTAGTTGCATTCTTTAAGGATAATAAGGAAATCACTGAAGTTTTGGGACTGGAGGTGTGGCTTAGCAGTTGAGTATTTAGCCAGCTTGAGGGAAAGAAAGAAATACACTCCATGTCCCCTATAGTTTCAGTATTTATCAGTGAAAAACGATGTTTTAGACAGTTACAAGAGCAGTAAGTAAAAATGTTTCATTTGAGAAACTGAGGCGCCTGCGTCTTGTCTCCATGTCCTCTCTGATGGTTAGTGACCTCTTTGGGATAAGTTGTGCTAAACAGCATGTTGAGCTCTGTGTCTTGTAAACACATGTGACCTAGGAAGTGGTGAGATTCCCTCAGATGAGGCGGGAAGAGACCAGGGGAGGATTTGAACACCTATAAGTCTAGGAAAGAAAATGCCTTCACATGAACCACAAGAAATAAAACAGTCCCCCTGTCATCCTGCCTGCAAACTGCGCTGCAAGTTCGCACTCCACTTATGGAGCCTGCATTTCAACCTTTAAAGTCCTCTACCTCACCTTGTAGCTCTGCCCTAAAACCAAGTGAGGGAAGGTCACACTCGAGCCCTTCAGCAGAAAGCAAGGCATGAAGTAAGACTGCTGGCGTTCCTGGCTTCCTTATGTTTTAAGTATTGAGACGGGGTCTCATGACGTCACTCTGGCTGTCCTGGAACTTAAGAGATCTGCCTGCCTCTGCCTCCCGAGTGTTGGGATCACACAAAGTCTAAGCAGCCCGTGCCCAGTGCAAGGCTCACCTGTGGTAAACTGGCCCTTCAGCTTCTGGAAGACGGGGTCCTGGGCTGTGGCTTGTGCCCGGCGGGCCAGAGACTCAGAGGCTGCACTGGAGAACATGGTTGAGACGTTGGACACGTTCTCCAGGCCCACTCCGAAAGTGCTCACCAGCTTCTTGACAAAGTTAAGTGTGTGAGGGGTAATCTTGGCGTCCGACACAGCGCCGCTCTTTTCAAAGGCAACAGAGTAACATTTTGCCAGGCCCTGCTGGAGCTGCCTGAGCACCTGGCAGAAGAAATGAAGACCATCAGCCAGAGGGCAGAGAGGCAGCCAAAGGCACTGCCAGACCTGACCACTCACCCAGTCGTTGCTGCCTTTACCAACAGCTGGCAGCCAGTGTTACCTACGAAGTCTCTCACCAACAAGCTGGCCCAGAGCCCAGTAAGATAACTGAAGTGACTGCCCTCAAGGAGACAGCACAGTCCTTCCCTCACACAGTCAGGGTGACTTAGGCCATGGAGGGTACTGCAGCGAGGAGTGGCTGTCTACCTTCATCTCCCTCTCATCATCACGTGTAGTCCAGGTTGGTTTGGAACTCCTGAGATTCCTGCCCCTACCTCTTGAGTTCCAGGACTGGAGGAATGGGTCACCATGGTTTGTTTACATGGTGCTGGGCTTTGTGTATTCCAGGCAAGCACTCTACCTACTGAGTTACAAAAACCTCTGCCCTCATCCCCTCCCCATTATTCAATGACTTGAAGCTGCATGGTTACATTCAACCGTCAAAAGCAGGCTGACCAGACACCCAGTCTGAGGACAGCATGTGTGCAGACACTTCCGTCCACTTCCTCTATGGGGAGGCAGCAATGTGGCATCAGGTCCACCTACCTCCTCGTGCCAGTTCTCTCGGAACCAGACCATCTGGTCGACGATGCCTTCCAGGGAAGACAGGAGGGTGGGGTGAAGCTCCCGCTGCATGTGCATGATGCGGCTGCAGCGCCACATGGGCGCTGTTGCTCTTATGGGCCCTGGATCTGATGCAGAATGGGACTGGTTACCCACTGAACTGGGCTGCTGTTGTCCAGAATCTGAGAGCAACACATACAACGCCAATGTCAGCGCAAGACCTACTTATGACGAGTTTAGAGTGCTCCAAGACCTACTGGCCAAAGGAACGTGGGTTTGTGCCATTGTGGGACAAGACCTTTCACCCCAGGAACAGGGCAGAGATGCCCTGGTTCTAGGAGCAGTTGTCCCACTTGACTGAGGAGCAGAGAGCATTGTCAGCTCTGCCCTGGCTACAGGTAGTTCAGGGAAAAGCGAGCGAGTGTGTGCCAGTGAACCAG
Source organism: Bramus lutescens (assembly GCA_001685075.1). Lineage (NCBI taxonomy): Eukaryota > Metazoa > Chordata > Mammalia > Rodentia > Cricetidae > Bramus > Bramus lutescens. Next base: position 130,009 of record LOEQ01002195.1, on the reverse strand, counting down.
AGTCCAAGTGGGCAAAGGCCATGGCTCCCTGAATCCCTTTCATCATCAGCTGACTGATAGAAAATATTTGGAAAATGACTTCCCAACACATTCCTTGCTACTGAAGTTCAAAGAACTGAAAAGCAGCTAAAACAAAACAAAACAAAACAAAACTGGTCTACATACTTCATTCACCCACTTGCAAAATAGTCTCTCTCTGAAAAACATGCTAAAGAACACTGCATGACCAATTTCTGGCTTGAGCTCACTGTATTTAGTTAGGAACTAAGAAAATAACCTTCATCTTCAAATGACCAAGCCAGAGAGTTGAGTGCACTGTGTGTCTGTGCTCACTTGGTCTTATATCTTCTGGTGCAACATGAGGAGGCCAATTGGTTTATGATGCACCAAAGCTTACCAAGTACCCCAAACCACTAAGTCAGTCCTTTCCTCATTAAGGCTCTTCAGTGTAGATTTAAAGTCATATTCTTTGTTCTTAGAACAACTGGAGACCAGATTGCTCACAGTCCTCAACAGCACATCTTCGCACTGCCATCTCTGTGCTGAGCAGAGCTCTCTAATTTCCTACAGCTGGGACTTCACCAATTTATTCTACCTTCAGAAAGTCACCCCCATGGATGCTTTTCCCACTGTGACAGGAAGAACCACAAACTATTCAGCCATTAGGCTTAGTCCTCTGGCCCTGACCAAAGAGAAGACTGGCTACACCGAGTAGGGGAGCTATGGGAAGGTGTGAGCCTGCAGCAGTAGTGCTCTGGGGTACCCCAGACTGACCCCCTGAGACCCCACCAGCTTTCCCAGCCAAGACATACCACTCTTATAGCGCTCTCTCTGCTCGATCTTCAGGGTCAGGTACAGAGTCCGGATGGGAAAGTAGACCGCTTGTGGATACACTCGTCCAACCTGCTGGGAGTCAGCAAGGAGTCAACACCATTGTTCCCCAATACATGTTCTGGGTGATGGACAATGTACAGGGAGAGTTAAGCATGAACAAGCAGTGAATGGGCTTTGGTTGTGCATTTGGGTCAAAGAGGTCAATACCAAGTGACTGATGTAATATATGTAGCTGTTAGCCACCAAATGAAATCTCTGGCTCAGTTGTTTAAAACCCCAACAGACCGAGTCTCATAAATTCTACCTGGTGACCATTAATAGCAGAAACCTCACTCTATTTTCTTCAGTAAATCTAAGGAAAGCAAGAGACACTGACCCCAGACCTGGATCTCAGCCAATCACAGATTCCTATGTATCTGTTAGTCTTGATATTGGGCTCAAGCCATTTCAAGCCATACAGTGACTCCAAATAAAGGACAAGCCTACTAAGTGCAACATCTGGTCTGTGTAACTCTAGTCTGTAACTGCTAGAGGATTCAAAGAAACATGTACTCACGGGGGCAGGCATCAGTTCTACCATACTAGCTTGTGACCAAGGAGATTACCCTGTCACTCAGACCCTTCCAGATGTGCCACAGAAGAAGACAGGCACATCTAACTGCCAAGGCCACGTGGCACCTGGCTTGTGTGTGTGCAGCCACTGCAGTAGTGACAATACAGGACAGACTGAGGCAGTAACCTGGCAGCTAGGCTCTAGGCAAAACGTCAGGGTTCAGAAGCATCACTGCCATGTGTTCTCAAGCAACAGTGTCTTTTCTAGGTGTTACAGGACAATCTCCATGTAAACGGAACCAACTAGATAGGTGCTGCCTGTTCCATGGGGCACAGCGGGTGGCTGCTTGCTCAGGAGCTGGGATTTTAAGAAGTAACAGAGGCCTTGAGCATCCCACTGCACCACTACTACTTAAGAATCTTCATCTAGGGCTGGAGGGATGATGGCTCAGCGATTAAGAGCACAGGCCACTCTTACAGAGGTCCTGAGTTCAATTCCAAAGCAACCACATGGTTGCTCACAGCACCTATAATGGGATCTGATACCCTCTTCTGGCCTGCAGGTGTACATGCAGGCAGAGCACTCAGACATAATAAATAAATGCTGGTGGTGTGGTGGTGCACGTCTTTAGTCCCAGCACCTGGGAGGCAGAGGCAGGCGGATCTCTTGAGTTTGAGGCCAACCTGGTCTACAGAGTGAGTTCCAGAATAGCCAGGGCCAGAGAAAAATCCTGTCTCAAAAAACAAACAAACGAACAAATGTAAGGTCTTCATCCCTCAGACTCCTACATCCATATACTCCATGGGATCCAGGCTTGCTTAACTCTACCTGGCTGATGAGGTTGAGGAGCAGCTTGCCCTCAGAGCCCACCAGGCAGGTGAGGAGCTGTGGAATCCATGCCAGCCACTGGATAGGGGGCACGCCGATGCAGTATTTGTCCACAGCATCCGCCAGTGTATTCTTGTCATCATCAAAACTCAGAAGCCACAATACCTAAGGCAGAGGACATGCTTTAGTTACATGAGAATTCTGAGAGCCTCAATCAAGTGGTTTCCCCCCTCCCCCGACCTTAAATGAAGTGGTGCTACTGGCCACGACCGGCAATGAATACAAAGCTTAAACTATAACCTTTACAGCTGAAGACAATATGTAACTTGAATTCAGTTTTTCTGCCAAATGATCCAACCTGGAGACCAGCAGTAACTGCTGGAGACGACAGAGATAACCTGCTTGTTCATAGGTGTACCCTCACCCAGTCCAAACAGATTTTTATGAGAATCTGATCATCAGCAATCCACATGCTGGTGCTTGGTCCTTCAGAGCTTGTGACTGCAGAGTGCACAAGGGTGATGATGCGACAGCACCTGGCTTAGCTACCATGTGTGCTCATGGGCACGCCAAAGTTCATGTTCAACCTGGATTCGAAACCCCCAGCAGAGCTTATTCCTATGTCTACTGCAAACATTAATTCTAACTATGCTGAGGCACTGGATGGAGAGCGTGCCAGGGTGGATTTCTGTTCCTCTGGCCTAGAAGGTCCTGTCCAGAGTGTGACCCCAGAGAGCACTAGACATAAAGGAGAGGCCAAGACCCCAGGATGTTCAGGCTTCCACTTCCTTAGCTTCAACTGTGCAATGTCCCACTGTAGGGAGATGGAAGTAAGTGAGGGCAGGGAAGCAGACCTCACTCAGATTTGGAGCTGGACCTTGACCCAAGTCCAAAGCTGCTTTGCGGCAAAAATCAATCTCCAGTCTCACCTTGGCCAAATACTTCCTAGATTTGCTCTCATTCTGATGCCGGCAAGCATGAAGGTAACAGGTAATGGCAGACACGCCCAGGTGCAGCTGCCGCTCCTTCACGAAGATGCTCTCCAGGTAGTCACCCCACATGGCCCAAGCCTTCACCAGCACATCGTGCATCTGCACGGCTGCTGAGAATGCTTTGTTGGCTTCCTCTGATCTGTGTGGAACCAAAACACGCCGCATATGACATAACACTGCTTCAGACACAGGATTTCAAACGAGAGCGGCTCATACCTGTCACCCCAGCACTCAGGCAGCTGGGGCAGAGGCAAGAGTATCAAGGTCAAAGCTAGCCCAGAACACATAGCAAGCTACGGGCCAGCCTAAGGAATACTGTCAGACACTATTTTATAAATCCACAATCAAGCAACCAAGTTGAACATTGAGTAATATTTAACATATTCATGGAGCTGCTGTGTGGCCTTCCTTAAGCAGTCATACTGATCCCCGGCAATGCCAAGCCCCCGGCCACCAGTCTGTTCTCCATCATGGTGGAATGATGTACTTGACACACTTCTTCATCCTATGAACCTTCCAGTCAGACATCACCTAGTGCAGCGCAGTGTTTCTGAGGCACCCACATAGAACCATTGGACTCTGCAGTTGCCCTACTCCACAGGATGTGCAGAGAAGGCTACTCACTTAACACTGATGCTATTCTACACTGGCTGTAGTGACTAGTGCTGCTAGACACTCTGGAACAAGCACTGCTTTGCTTGGGAACCTCTGGGGCCTAGGGCAACTTAATTTAGTCTTAATGTTTTCTGTGCAACTGCCACTTGTCTAATTACTCCACAATAGTGATACAAGATATCATATTCCTACCACGCTACTGATGTGTAGGAAAACATAGGCCTAAAGGTTCAATTTCCAAACCAAACTAGAAGCCAATTCCAAAAGCACAGGAAAGGCAATGACCAAGTAGGAGTTGCCTAGCAAGGCATGGTGGGGTTCTATACAACTTTCTCCTCCAAACTGGATCCCAGATGGATCTGGTCCACAGTTGGAGCTGACAGTGGCTCTACAACAAAAATCGCTCTCCTAAGTTGGGCAGGGAATTAGGAGGCTCAACAGGGTGACTGAGCTGAGGATCCTGACTGGGTAACGCACAGCAAGACCAGATAAAACAACAGAAGCCCACAAGACATCAAAAGAAACAACTGTACTCCCAACAGAGTCTGAGGGACCAGGTAAGGAGCCCTTGTCACCACCAGGTCTGTGCTCATGTAACTTTTCTCTACATATGGCTCTGCTGTGAGCTCTTCTTGGCAGAGGGCGCCATGCACGGAGCATCTTACTAATATGAATACCATGTGATTCAGCTCCAATCCTCACACTGACTTCGCGTTCCTAAAGAAGAGCTAGAGACCCTGCCACCCGGTCCACACAGTCTGCATACTTGTTTATCTGAGCCAGGAACATTCCCTTCAGAGCGTAGAACTCAGCTGTCATCTCCTTCGTGAAGTATTTCAGGTTTGTGGACTCAATAACTTCAAGGCCCTGTTCGGGAATGGAGAGAGGGAAAAGTCTCTTGGAATTTCTAGACAATTCATCAAGTACTTACAAAGCCCATCTTTCTGAAGCACCATGTCCAGCCAGACTTGATGTCTCTTTCACTTGGTTCTTTGGGCACAGGAGGGTCAAGACTGACCTTAACTCCTCCTTTCTAATGTTTTTTCTTCCTCAAACACATCAAAAGCACATGGCAGAACAGACCACAGATGCAGTTTTAACACTGAATGCTTTCCTTTCATTCCTTCTTTTGGACAGTTTCCCACTGTCAAGCTGTGTTGGGAACATTCTCATCTTCCTTCCTCTCTGCCTGGCCTAGGAGCCCTGACAAGGTCACCTCTCCAGGACCCTACCTGCATGCACTCGTTCTTGCCCATCACTCCTGCCAGCTGGAGGTAGCATTTCACTTGCTGTCGAATCTTCTGGAAGCAATCCACGATGGGAACAGTAGGGATGGTATGAATACGGCTCAATATATCCAGCGCCACATTAACTAGACCTTGCTTCCGGGCGATTTTCCCATACTGGATGATGGCTGAGGCTGAGGCATGAACTCCAAGCATGGCATTATTGGAACTTGGGTCGTGGTGAGAGCTATTTTCATACGCAGTTACAATAGCTAAAGAGCAAAGGAATTAGCTGTCAGGCATGTCACATGCTTCTCTAAGCGTGTAACAATCAGGCTTAAAGAAAAATGAAGAAAACACATAACATGGCTCATGAAAACAGGATACACCCTTTTTGCTTTCCCTGGAATCCTGTGACACAGATTAGAGCCGGGATGGGGCTCAGTTGGCAGGATACTAACATCCATGAAGCCCTGGGTTTGTTCCCTACCACCACAAAAATGGGGCATGATGAAGCATGCATGCAGCCCCAGCCCCAGGAGGCTGACGAAGAAAAATCAGAAGTTCAAGGTTATCCTCAGCCCTCAAGCTGAACGTGGCCAGCTTGGGGTAGATGAGACAGGGAAATCTAGAGTAAGTTTGTCTATTTTCCTTGAGAAGGTCATGGCGTCACAAGGTGGGTTCTCAATATAAGGATGCCTGGTGGATTTAGGGCAGGAAAACCAGGAATGGATACAAAGCCAGCTGAGAACAGGTGCTTCTAGGCAGGGGCTTTGAGACTGAATGTGCCACCACTCACTCATCATGGCCTGCACTGAGGTCCAGCAGGAATTCCCTGCTAAGTGGGTAGAATGCATGGCCGGCACTGAGGTCCAGCAGGAATTCCCTGCTAAGTAGGTAATATGAAGGACATGAAATCCTCCCACTGCTTCCCAGCTTCCTCACTCCCTCGCCATCACCACTACTACCTCTTACATCTACCCCAGAACACAAAATCTGGGGGGGAAAAAAAACAAAAACAAAACGAAGACATGAAACCAGCACAGTGGGGCGTCTGGAAAATTACATGATGAATGCATGCCGGACCAGGTCGGTTTACCCTGGTAATGGTGCTGCCGCCACATGAAGACACTGCTCCAGTGGGACAAGTCGTCAGACACGATAGGCAACCGGTTCCTCCAGGTCTTCACCACTGTCTTCATGTCATGGAGGCTGTTGTTCCTGCCCAGGTTGGTGGGCTGCAGGCCTGCATTTATCTGTGCAGCTTCCTGAAGCTCGATGATCTGCTGGGCAGCCTGAGGGGAGCATGGAGAAATCCCACAGCTGGGTTAGGGTGGGAGCTCAGCAGGTAAGGGTGCTTGCCACCAAGGCTGATAACCTGAGTCAACTTCAATCGGATGGAGTTTGGTCCCCAGAACTCATGGGATGCAAGGAGAAAACGGATTCTGAAAAGTTGTCCTCTAACCTCTGCACCTGGGCTAGAATGCATACACAAATACAAAACCAAACAGCCCAAGCTGACCATGATAGCGCACACCTTTAATCACAAGGCTCAGAGGCAAAGGCAGGTGATCTCTGAGTTTGAGGCCATCCTGGTCTTCAGAGCAAGTTCCAGTACAGTCAGGGCTACACAGAGAAAACCTGGCTCAAAA
>LOEQ01002195.1:103514-120652 GCA_001685075.1 Bramus lutescens | reverse complement strand
CCAGGCGCTCTATGAAACTGAGTTGCTGCTCCTCGGGGTGGCAGATGGCCAGGTATCCTCGGTACATGTTAACCTTCCAAGCCATCTCCTTCGGGCAGCTGACCTCCACCTGGAGTGAGGGGCAACAACCAAGGTGGTGATGATGCTCTCCAACTCTGGCCAATTACACAAAGCAACACACACAAGTCTGGCCCTAAAGTAAAAACTGACTTTCAATAGAGAAGCCAGGCATTTACACTGCTCTTCTGAGATCTTCTCCTCAACTTGGGTGAGCAGCCAATCTCCTGGGTTGCAGAGTGAACCACAAAAGCTCCCAGGGAGAAGACAGAGACTGCACTGCTGTCATGGTGCCATATGCACAGACCAATAAACACCTCACTCCCACTGTACATCACAGCCCCATGCCCAACACACTTCAGAACAAGAGCCTGTCCTTCCTATCAGCGGCTTTTCAGACAACAGTAAACACATCAGCCTAGGCTGCTCTGGCTCCAATCTTTTGTATTAGTACTGATGATTCTTCTGACAAAAATACACCAACACTTTCAACTTAATTATTCCAAACTGCTTCACAGTGTTACTTTTGTTCTCAAAGGTCAAGGTCTCTATAACCAATCCTCATTAGTAAGTAAAACTGAACGACAGAGGATGGAGACAGCTTAGCAGATCTATAGAATACCTGTTGCTCTTGCAGAGCATCTGAGTCTGGTATTAATATTCACAACAGTTTACAACCACCGGCACACACAGGTAACTCCAGCCCCAGAAGATCTAATGCCCTCTTCTGGTCTCTACAGGTACTGTAGTATACCTGTAGTGTTATGTGTACACACACACACACACAAACTAAATGCTCAATACATACCAAACTTACTCAGATCTAGGCAAGATCTCTGTGACAGAAAGACAGGCAACATGGTCCTTGCTAACAGCACATGACAGGGGTCTTACCTGCACCAGTGCCTCCTTCATGGCAGTCCAGTTGGACACCCTCCATGCGCATTCCAAGACCAGGTAGGGATTTATGTGGCCTTTGGACTGGCCGAACTCAGTCAAGGCTTCCCACTGGTTCAGCTCCTTGGAGCACCTAGGAGACCAGGGTCAAAGCAGCTCAGTCGGACAACACACTGACAGACTTGGAAAGGCAAAGGGTTTGAAGACAGCATCACTATAGAGGAGAAGAGGGCTGGAGTCGGACTGCTATGGGATCATATTCCTGCTTGCCCTCAGGAGACCTGCCTGTCCCATGACCATATGGCCCCTGAGGAAAGGCAGCAGTTACTTGTTCCTAACCAGTACATTTAATTACACATGACATTAGTTTCTCAGATTCTGTAGAAAGCAACCCTGTTGAGGAAAAACTCAGGACAAATTGACAGACAAGTTCTCTTGCTTCTTTAATTCATTCATTAAGACTGTCCCCTGACAGGGTCTTACTATACAGCCCACACTGGCCTCAAACTCAGAGCTCTGCCTGCCTCTGCTTCTAGTGTGTTGGGATTAAGGGTGTGCACCACCATATGCCCAGTCCATCCATACACTTCTATACCGGGGATTCATATGGAGTCACATAACCGAATCCTGGGTGGCCAGCTAGCTAGAGATACTAACCGGCTCTAGACACAAAACAAACACACAGTAGCCTAAAATCAAACGCATAATGAACCTGAGATGCTTCTGGAAATATTTGGCATGTTGAACTATGTAACTATGGCAGTCTTCTGCCCACCTTCATGATGCCTATGACCGCATGCCATGAGATGCCAGTGAGTGCTGCTGGAAACACCTTAGCTCAGATTCCAGACAAACAACTGTACGCTATGACTACAGTGCTTTATCATACTTACAGTTTTCTGGCCTAAGAGAAAATAGCCTAACAACAAAAAACAAAGACTTCAGTGTTTCTTTGCCATTATTCCTCGGCACATACATATTGAATCACTGTTATCTCTGGACTGTACTGTGTTAGAAAACTGCTGCTTGCTGGGCTGGCAAGATGTCTACGTGGGTAAATGTGCTTGTCACCAAGCCTGAGGTACTTAGAGGAACACCGTGGAAGGGGAGGATGAAGGCCATAGCTGCCCTCTGAGCGCCACATGTGCACCCTGGCATGCGTGTATCCCACACATACAAGGCCTGCTCCGGCTCACCTAATCCAGTGGTCCTCCCACAGCTGGTACTCAGGGAAAATGGCAGGGGAGGCGTTACTCCGCTCATGTTCCTTTTTGGCTTTGTCCATTGCCTTTTCGTAGGATTCTTGGGCCTAAAAAAGTAACAGTGCAATTAGACTACTGAGGAGAAAGTGTTTTCCTTGTCTTCTTAACTTGGGTAAGCAGGACAGGAACTGAGGAACAACTACAGCCTTCCAGTCCAAGGCTACCTGATACCCACAGCTCACCTACTAAGAGACAGAAGGGACAGCCCACACAAAGGAAGCCACTAGGCACACAAGGCTACCTGATGCCCATAGCTCACCTACTAAGAGGCAGAAGGGACAGCCCTCACAAAGGTGCCAGAGAAGGCCACTGGATACACAAACGCATTCTGTTCTGGACCCCAGCATCCTACATGGAGTCAAGATTCACTCTGAAATCAGTGCTGTGCTGAACAGGAAGCATAGGCTGAGGACCGAGTGCATCGGCCCACTGTTTCCAGCAGAGTCAGACAGCCTCTGAGCACCTGTGTTAGCTTCTGACGCCAGAAGACCGAGGTAAAGATGGCTCAGCAGGTAAAGGCTTACAGACCTGAGTCTGCACCCGAGAGCCCAGGTAAAGGCAGAAGGAGAGAACGGACTATACAAGGCTGTCCATGTGTGTCACGGCACACGTGATGATATGTGTGTACATACAGGGACATAATATTTTAAAGTTTAAACTATGTAAGGCAAGCACCAAGGCTTCCAAGGCTTCTCTAAGTTAAGACTTCGAAGGGTCTTTGTGAGCAGATAATGCAGTATGGCTGGGGTAGAGGAGGCTTGCTGAGCCTACTGAAGTTCTGGGTTCCATTCTAAGTACTTCAACAAACAACACCACCACCACTCAATGAAAAGTATAATCTCCCCAAGTGTGAACGAACTGTAACTTAAGAACGTAACAGTAAGGAAGACCCAGCAGTGAAATCCACCAGGTACCAAGCCATCACCTGCTCAAAGAAGCCATGCTGCTCATAAGCAATGGCGGTTGCCGTCTCCGAGAACTTGCAGCGCTTCTGCCACAGGCCAGCCCACATGTCTTCCTCTTGTAACAGGGAGTACAGCTCAGCAAGGGAATCCAGTATCTCCTAAAGGCAATCACTGGTTCTGAGTGCTTGGGTCAAACACAGAAGGAACTCCCTGGGAGCATACCTGCGAACCTCCGGGGAGAGGTACTTACGGAGAGTCACTGACAGGATGAGGACTTACCTGCTGAGGTGGCGTTATGCTCTCCTGCTCGTAAAACTCGGTTGTCTGCTTCGGTTTGATCGGCAGACTCAGCCCCTTCTCAAAGGCCTGGTGCTCCAGCATCAATGTTGAGCGGAACCAGAGGTTGTGAGTCTTCCCCAGATACTTCAGCACGCAGGGTCGCATGGGAATTGGGGGGACACATTGGGACATGGCTTCCACAAAGCAGTTTAACGCACTTGGCTGACAGTCACGCTGCACCTGGTGACTGCCACTGCACAGGAATGGGCTGATCTCTCCTGCCAGCGCCTAGAACCAAGAGTGAGCCATTTCAGGTCTTCATTCGAAAACTGACAAGCATGGACCAGGTGTGCTAATGCACACTGCAATCCCAGGACTGGAGAAGTTGAGTCAGGAGGATGGCTAGTTATAGGCCAGCCTGGGCTATGAGGGGATCTTGTGGCTAACCTGGGATATATACTGAGACCACCCCCCTCCCCCCACACACACTGGCCTCTCCATCACTTGGTAGCACTATGATAACTGGTCCTTGGGTGAGAGTCAGTAGTTTTATCATACTCTGGAACCCAGAACGGTGCTCATTTAGGATTATTTATCAAAAGCTAAAACTACATTCTCGCAGCAATGATTTTTAGACGTGACTCACATGCTGCTGTCTGTCGGAGAGAATTTTCCACAGTCTTGGGAAGAGCTGGACCCAGGTCTTCTCAGCCAGCGTTGTAGAAATGTGGCACAGCTGGACAAAGGCACTGAGCAGCGCTCCCGTCTGTGGGCAGAAGAGTATGGCTCAGGTGAGTCATGTGCCTTCTGCATCCCAGTCAAAGGGACACCAAGGCTGCAGCAGAGTCAGGGCTCTGAGCTTGGGGAGAGGCCCACAGCCCTCCTTTCTAGCATTAATGGCAGATGAAAGGCGGCACACGGCGCATCACCTATATCCATGTGGACACTGTGTCCTGCTTCCTCAGCACTCCACACTTACCCAGGGCAGCAAGGGCGCCACTTTGACACAGGAAGGCCAGGCTGCTTACCAAGAAAATGTAATATAGAAATTACTGGCAACTAACTGGTTTTTCTTCCTACTAGTCCTGAAATAAACAGCACCACTGTTTCTACTTCTCAAAAGTGACTGGGTGCACAAAGCCTTGGTCAGAGCCAAAATGCAATAATGTCCATGTCCATGATTAAGCAGCGTCTGTGGAAGCCACAGCTCCTATTTGAAGAAACAGAGACCACCCACAGTGGGCATATGGGGAAGCTCTTTCCCATAGATCCAGCCCACCTTCACACTTTCCTGAGTCTCCTGATTGGAGGCGCTTGAGCAAGAACCCACAGTTACTGCTCATTACAGGCGACACTAAATGATTTTACCATTCCCATAGGACAGTAAGTGGCAGAGAAACCAATGTCTACTTTTCCCATAATATCCTTTATCTGCTTCCTTGGTTATATTAAATGTCAAATCCAAACTCTCCCAGAATTAGAACAGTTTCAACTGGGGTAGGAAGAAAAACTCAAGGGAAACTGGTGAGAGAAAAATTAACACCAGTGGGGAAAGACCCTGTTCTGAAATAAAGATGGAGGCAGAAGATAGTCACTCCCAAACTTGCCCACAGACCTTCACTTCCCGGAGAGTATCGAGAAACTTGTCGTGTCTGTTGGTGAGCATGTGCAGCTGGTTCCCGATGTCCTTCTCAGAAAGCTCTTTGGTTTTGGGTGTGCTGGTCTGGTCACCAGGAGCCAGCTCAATATCTATCTCTACATCCTAAACAAGACAAGGAAATGCAGGAGGTCAAAGAGTTCACAAGAACCCAACAAACACAGCTCTTATCAACCACTGACCACTTTAAAAAAGATTTTAATTCTGTGTACATCAAGTGTCTGTAGGGAGTGTGCACCTGGGCACAGATGTCCATGGGGAACAGAAGAGGGGGTCAGGTCCCCCAGAGCTGGAGAACCAGATGGTTGTGATCTGGGACCTGATCTCCTCTGAGAAGGCAGCAGGTGCTTTAAGCACTGAGCCAGGTCTCCAGACCTCCCTTTTTGACAAGTGCAAATTTTTCTTAGTTTTCTAGAAGCTTTTCCAAGAGTATAGGCTGAGCACCTCTAATCTGAGAGCCACCAAATGTAAAGGGCTTCAAATGTGAAGCTTATACACCCACATAATGCTCAAATTTTAGCAAATTTCAGACTTTAAAATTTGGGTTCTCAGATGGTTAAAAAATGAATTTTCAAAATCCAAAAATACCCAAAATGTGCAATGCATGTGTTCCTAAGTATTTCAGATGGAGGACATTTGCATAATTAAATACTCTTTAATTAAAAGACATAAACAAGGACGAGCACTGCCAACCCAGCACCTGCCTCTCCCCAGTTTAGTTAGCATACAGAATGTGTTTCATTTTGGCATCCCTATCACCATGGTACTCTGGCTCATGTTCACCCTACACCCCACTGCATCTCTCCCTCACACAACTGTGGAAGGATGACCATATGTTTCTGTATTTGAGTTATGGGAAGCAAAATAAATAGCACAAACATCACTATAATCACCAAAGTGTATCACTTGTTGGGATGGATGCAGCAACAGCCTTGCTCAGTCATGGTAATACTGCTGGGGTCACTATACAGGACAGACCTGGGTTAGTGTCTGCTATGTCACACACAAGAATGAACTTTCTGTCTCCAGGTTCTTAAGTCACAATCAACAAGGAAATCAGGAACTATCCCCCAAAGTCAACAGGTCAACTACACTATCCACTATATTGCCTTTGATGAGTCACCAAAGATAGCTACTGATGTTACTCAGATTACAGCATGACTGTATCAAATGACCTGATTAGCCATACTTCTTCCTTAACTGAATTGTGCTACGGATCAAACCCAGGCCTTCATTCCTGCTAGGAAGAACTCTACCAACCAAGTACAACCCCAGCCCTACTCCCCCTTAGAGCAAAGGAAACAAGTGTTCTCCCTTGTTGTTAAAGGCTCTCTTCTGGAACCCACACCCCAACAGGCTGTGCTTTCCAAAGCCAGTGGCCCAGAGTGCCGGCATAAGCACTTCCATGAGAATGGAGAACCAGGAGAGCTGTGAAGACTACGGTACCAGCCTTGGCAGAAATGCTTTTTTTTTTTCAGACACACTTTCAGCCCCATGTTGCCCATCTAGGACCAGGTGGCAATACACAAGGCTCCCAGATGGCTGTGGAGGGCTTGGCTTGGCACTGGGGTCCTACACGGTGGGTATCACTTCTAGTTCAAGACCAGCACCATAGCAGAGGGAAAAACCAAAATCAATTCCCCTGTTCCAAGTAGAACTGGCTCAGAATGATGCCAGCAAATAGGTATGGCAACTAAGATCTTTTTTAATGGCAAGGAAGTTTAAACTGAGGCACCACACTCAGCTTTTGGGTAGAAACAAGCTCTTAATGCTCCTGCCAACTCAAAGTGAGTGGTAACTCCATCCAGGTAGCCAGAGACTCACCTCCTCTTTAGACTCACTGTTCTCTCGCTCCCGAGGCTCCTGTTTGACGTGTGTGACCATGGCAAAGGCGGCTCGGTCATGGCTGTCTGCCAGGTTGATGACATTGGTAATGGATGGAAGCATAGCTCCCTGGCAGCTGGTACCGATGGCAGTGCTCTTCTCACACACGGCCAGGAGGAGCTAGAGGATCATGGGAAAGAAGACCATTTTAAAGCTGACGCCTGGCACTGGGAGTGTGTGAACACCTAGACATCAGAACAGACAGATACAGACAGTGCAGGCTCACAGCTCAGGTCACAGCATCCACCCCAGGTCAGCTGCAGGCCCGAACTTGCTTCTCAGTTGATCCTCCCCTCTGTGCCAGAGACATCACCCAGGCAGAGCCCTCTGCCCTTTCTTCTCACTCCAGATGGCACAGCCCCCAGTCCAGCCAGGGAGCCTCCTAGGCCATCTTCAGACCCACTCTCTCAGAATCATCTCTGCACACAACCAGCCATGTGACTCCCTCTCTCTCCGAACCCCTCAAAGACTTCGGATAGCCTCAGAGAAATAGTCCATACTCTTCGGGGACTGAGAGCACCTAAGATCTTCTGTGAGGTGCTATCATCCTTGACTGCCTCTGTGGTCCCCTTGTGTTCTCAGTACTTCCTGAGGACATCTGCACTGTAGCAGCCCCTGCAGATCACTACAGGGCTGCTGCCTATGCTGCCCCAGGAACTGAGAAAGCATCAATTCTTCATAAACAGGAACCATGGCAACCAGCTGTCACTGAGGTCCCAGATAGTTCCCTTCGATTCATCGGAAGATGAATTTAAGAACTGTTTGCTACAGCTGTCTCCGAGGGGAAAGCTGATCTCACTCTAGATGGTGTGCGTCTGCTAAGCACTAGTAACCCGACAAACCAGTGGTCTGTGCCTGAAACCTGTGAGCAAGAGTGGCCCAGGAGTTCCCTGCGATCCTCACGGCAGACTTCCCTCCTAGGGAAACAGCAAGCCCCCTGCAGGCTCGACTTCACAGACCGCACACACATGCCTACTGCTGCCCCAGGCCCAAATCCTCATACCAAGGAACCCAAAGCAACAGCACTGGCAAGCTGCCCACGCTGTTGGTGACTGAGGAGATGACAACCACAACATCCATTCAACTTTTGAGACAGATGAAATTTAAAGATGTTTCTAAGTGAAGATGAAGGAATATTTGCCCACTAAAGTTTCTTCCGGCTTTCTGATATAGGGTCTAATAGCACAGTAAGGTGAGAAATGTTAAGCAAGGCCTGTTTGTCTCCCCTGTAGTGGGACAAGAACAGGTGCATGATGGAATACTTCTATACCTCCTTATATTGTAGGACGCAGTGATTTGATGAGAGCGGTCCCCATAGTTCATGTTAGAATGCTGGGTCCCCAGTTAGTAGAACTGTTTGGGAATGATTAGAAGGTGTGGCCTTGTTGGAGGAGGTGTGTCACTGGGAATGGGCTTTTAGGTTTCCAAAGACTTTTGCCATTCCCAGTGGTGTGCTCTACGCCTTGTGGCTTGAGGTCTGTGAGCTCTCAGCTGTTCCTGCTGCAATGCCTTAGCTATACCTTGTGGACTGTAACCCTCTGGACTATAAGCCCAATTAAATGCTTTCTTTCATAAGTTGCCATGGTCATGGTGTTTTCACACAGCAACAGAAAGGTGACCAATTCACAGGACAACCTGCTGCCTTCTATGACCCCTCAGAAAACCCCCAGGTTCTCAGCCACAGAAGTCGAGTTTACCCACCCTACCTCAATGCACTGCTTGATCCAGAAATGGCTTCCCATGGCTTCCCAATTCTGGGAACAGGTGACATACAGCAGGCGCTCATAGACACGGCGTTTCATAGAGTTGTCAAAAACCTCGAAAAACTTGGCCCTGATCAATGGCTGGGCACAACGAAGCCCAGACAGAAAGGCGGGCTCAAGCTTTGCAGTCAGCTCACTGCCAGAAAGCGCCTCATCCCTGTAATGACAGGAAGAGAAGACGTAAGAGCCAGGGGATCACCCAGATCAGTGTTCACGATGTTGTACCCCAGCTCCCCCAAACCAACTCCGCTGGAACACCAGGGTGTGTTTCCACCATGAAGGCTTGAGCAACACTTCTTCAAGGGCTCAGAAGTGCTAGCAAGGGTGCTGGTGAGATGAGTCAGTGGTTAAATCAATAGCTGCACTTCCAGAGGAGTCAGGTTCAAGTCCCAGAACCCACATGGCTGCCTACAGCCCTTTATAACTCCAGTTTCAGTAGATCTGATGCTCTCTTTTGGCCTCCAAGGATACTGTATATATATACATCCCTGCAAACAACCCACATATACAAAATAAATCTTTTTTAAAAAGACAAAGAAATGCCATCAAGGTATGTCACCCTAATATCAAAGTGAGTACTCAATTTAGACACAAGTACAAGATTGAAGTCATACTGCACTGCTGAGTGGAGATCACACTACGAACCCACAGGCAATGTGACCAGTGCTGATTACCTGTACACATAGTTAACAAGGTCCAAAAACTGGGCGTTTAGTTCAAGGTCTTCTGGGAAGCGTTTCTCTATGTAAGTCATCATTTTCACGAGCAAGATCGACTTCTCCCGGAGTGTAGGTGTCTACAAAATCAGTTTCCCCAAAGAAAGAGCCAATTACCTCTACTTGAAAAACCACAAGTCCAAAAGCATTTCACAGCCACCTTTCCAGCTCTCCATGCTCCCATTGTTTTAACAATAACATTACTCTTTACTGCAGTCAAGCCAGTTCATTTTTAAAGAAAGGAAAAAAAAAATCAAAGGTGGTTGCGATTATCTTTGGGTACTCAAAAAGTCAAAAGCAATAAGCATCTTCCCAACCACCATGACTCACTTTGGAAACAAGTCAGAAGCTGCCAAGCACCCTCCTATGTGGCAGTCTCTCATCAGCAACAGCAAGTCACAGCTCACCTCCACCCCATTAAAGATTAAACTCACAAATAAGATTCACACAGCATTTTAATAAAAGAAAAGCCACTGTGAAGAGCAGCTGGTCAATCTATCTGCTTGGCCTGCTCAAGGAACTCCTGATCAAGCTAAGCTATGGTGGGAACAATCCAACATTGCGCTTGTTCCACATGGTCAGTAAAAAGAGTAGGAGGGGACTGCTTCCACATTCCTGGATTTCAGAGAGGGCCAACCCGGCAGCTCACCTGATTGGCTGCCATTGGGGAATTATTCTTAACCCACTCCTCCACGATCTTCACCACAGCTCGGAGGATCTTGGCATCTGGGGATTTCTCGATGAGGGAGGTCAAGATGGTCTGGATGAAGTTCTTCCGCATCTCCATGCTCATCACTGCCAGCCGAGTCTTCACAAGCTCCAAGCTCAGCATCACCAACTCACTTGTTCCAGCTGTGCAGAGAAAGGACAAATACCTGGGTCCAATCCCTACAGATGCACTTAAAGGAGCCACTGCCCTGCAAAAACTGCTTACAAAGGTTTTCACTCTAAGCCTTTTCTGAAATGTCACTTCTTTAAGATTGCATCTTGCAAAGTACCCTCTAGCAGCCCCAACCACAAAAATGGGGAGGGGTGGTGACAGAGTTGATGGAGCCTGTACAGGCACCTCAGCCTCTCCACATCCTACGTGATGCTTTTTGGCACTTGGGTCCTAGGGGAGCCTTCAGCAGCCATGGGAAACACAGCACACTGCTACGGCTCTCCCCATCCCAGTCTGTAGGAGCCTGACATAACTCTTCAGAAACGGGAATTCTGATTAGGCACTTTGTCATAAAGTACTGCGATAGATAACTGTGGTTGTGAAGGTTCACACGGACTCGCCACTTTCAGCTGCTTTTCATTCTTACACCCTCAAATTATAAACTTGATTTTTGGTCTAAGCCATGTTTTGACTTTAAACCTCTGCCACAAGAGCCTATTATCACAACTTCACATTAACCCATGTTCACGGTAGTGTTCAAACACTGCCTGCGCTGCCCAGATGACCCCCAAAGTCCATGGAGAAAGAACACCAGTCCCAGGCTGTCACCTGCAGTTGCTTCAGTACTCCCAGACGCTGCCTGAGGATTTAAATGCTCTCGGACCATCTTCTGGAGGGAGCGCATAAATACAGAGATCAGCCTGTCAATGTAGCTTGGGTTGTTGCAACAGGCCGACTTGAGGATCATAAGTGTCCCTGCAGGGCAGGAATAGCAGTTATTTTACAAAGAAGTAACAGCTGTCCTGGGGAGACAATTCCATCAGTACAGTGCCTGCCAAGCATGCCCAAGGACCAAGTTTGATATCCCATAGCCAGAAATGGGGACAAGCAATTGTAATCCCAGCATTGCAGAGGCAGAAGACAGGCAGGTCCTGGGCCTAACATACACGCAAAATAACAGCAAAATTAAGTAACAGAAGTGTGCTTTTAAAGCAATCAACTCTGCCAGCTCTGAAAGCAATCAATTCTGCAGGACACTGTTCACATTCTGAAGCATGAACTGTCACCCTGAATCTTAACTTTGCCCACACTACCCTCCAGAGTTGACTTCTGTGCTTCAGTATAAAACATGCTTCCCTGCAGGGCGGTGGTGCACACGCCTTTAATCCCAGGACTCGGGAAGCAGAGGCACGTAGATCTCAGTGAATATGAAGCCAGCCTGGTTTATAAAGTGAGTTCCAGGACAGCCAAGACTGTAACACAGAGACACCCTGTCCCTGTCTCGAAAACAAAAAAAATTTCTTCCCTTCAGTTTTGGATCTTAGGCTTTGACAAATTATCCTCTGTAAAGGTTTTTATCCCATGATGTTTGGGAGAAGGTAAAACAGGAGCAAAATCCTTAAAAGAACAACAACAACAAAAGTCTAGCCTATCTGAATATGAAAATTTTTAGAATTTATTGCATGCTTCTATGAAAATTGCCCAAGATCAGAACAGGAACACTGAGCGAGATCTTCCACTAGTGAGGTCTTTAACATCATCTTGACCCTGAGAGAACGTGACTCCTACACCTGGTCACATCAAAGACTTCTCAGAGGGCATCTGTCATTTATAGGTTATCAGCATCCCAGATGTGGACAATTTCAGGCTTGTCCTTGTTTAAACCTGGTTCTGCATAGCAACCGTTGTATAGTCAGCCTGATTTTAAGCCAGGTAACCAAATCAACACTGAAAATGGTATGTGTTGAGGCTGGAGAGATGGCTCAGCAGTTAACAGCACTTCCAGAGGACTCAGGTTCAGTTCCCAGCACCCACATGGGCAGCTCACAATTATCTGTAACTCCAGTTCCAGGGAACCTGGTACTCTTACACTGACACACATACAGCCAAAACACCAATGCACACAAAAATAAGTATTTTTAAAAAAGAAAAAAATGGAACGTATCCTGCTCTGCTTTCCTCTAAGGACATAACAGTGACAGAGCTAAGTTCACCAGACAAGGAGGACCTTGGCACAGCCAATTCCCCAGGCCCACATCACTATGAGCCACCCCAGCCTGTAGTCACCTACAGAGGGAGGCAGGACCCATGGGGGTCACTCTACAGAGGGAAGCAGGGCTCATGGGGGTCACCCTACAGAGGGAAGCAGGGCCCATGGGGGTCAGCTCTTCTTTGAGCACCCTGGAGAAGGAGCAAGCAGAGATGCTCCTTTACCTGTGATAGGAGTCAGAGCACACAAAATGGCCCCACTTAAAGTCACAAAAACCAATTAGTTGGCTCTAGAGCAGCCAGGTGTGAACAGGAAGACTGATTAAAGCAAATACACCTGGGCCCTGAGTTTCAGAGAGCAGACAGCCAGTTTAGGAAAGCAGTAGATTTCTGTGACATTAGTAACTGAAACCATTCAGAACACAGGTTCAGACACAAGCATTGTGTAACGAGTGCAGGTTATGGATCTTCTTACGTATAGAAAACAAGAAACGGACTGGAAAGATAACTCAATGCACACATGCATAAACATAAAAGAAATAAAAACAGGGCTAGGCAGTGGGGGTGCACACATTTTAATTCTGGCACTCGGGAGGCAGAGGCAAGTAGATCTGAGTTTGAGGCCAGCCTAGTCTACAGACTGAATTCCAGGACAACATGGGTACACACAGAGAAACGTCTTGGAAAACAAAGAAACAAAACCACCCCTCCAAAAAAAAAAAAAATTAAGTTAAAAAAAATACATGCCAACCTATTAGTACTTACTACTAATAAATTGAGAGGTTTATAGGTAACTTTTATAAGAATATTGATTTTCCAAGTTTTACACAATGACAATAATATGATAGGGAAAAATTATGGTAGCAACCCAATTCTAAGGACTAGAGTGGTAAGGGGCAAGGAGTCTAAGTTGGACTTCTGGTATCTGGGGCAGTTATTCAGCTACCCTGATTATCTAGGTCTGTCTTTCTTGGACACAGTCCAGTAGGCAGCAATTCACCCACCAGTGCATGAGCAATCTTCAAGTCAAGAGTGCACTGGAGATGAGAAAGACTCAGAGGAGGAAGCACGAGTGATGGACAGAACGCAGAACTCAAGGCAGCAAAGCCCTCCCAGGCTTTCCCAAGACAGCTAGCTGTCCAGGGAGCAGGGACCGCAGTCCAAGTGAACCCCTGCTGGACACAGGTACTCACCGAAGAGTTGTGAGGGATTGGCGTTGGTGGCCTTCTCATAGTTAGTGAGTCCTTCGTAGATGACCTTCCCAACAGCCGCGTAGAGGCACTCCAGCTCTTCGTACTTGGAGGCCACGCTTGAAGTGCCTGAAACGATGGGGGATAGGGAGCTGGGGTCAGGGCTTTAGGCTGCATAGTCCCATAGATCAAGCTCTAGCTGTGGAGTGTGCAGCACAGAGCCTTTCCTTCCACCACAAGACAGTGTGTGCCTCGTGGTCACGCCAGTGAGGGCAACTCTCATCTTGACAGCTCTAAGTATACTTAATCAGAACATGCACAATTTCAAGGAACCAACTGTTCAACGTTCGTTCTGATACCTCAACCTAACTTCCCTTAAATAAATACCTGAAAAACAAATCCAGCAGGATGAAGAAATGAATTTCATAGCAGAAAAAAAATAACACGTTACCGCTAAATTTTCAAGGCAAATAATGTTTTAAAAGAGATTGGTCATGGTGGTTCATGCCTTTATTCCCAACACTCAGGAGGCAGAGGTAGCCAGGTCTCTGAGAGCTCAAGACCAGCCTGAGTTACATAGTAAAACCCTTTATCTTCTCAAAGACAAAACAAAAAAGTAAAATCAGGAGTGAAACAGAATGGGAAAACAATGTTCACTGAGAACTACAGGACGGACATTCTCAAGCAACAGTCCCAGGCCCACCAGTCTCCGGCAAAGGAGAGGCACGAGGAGAGGGTTGCTTACTTGGCTCTGTAGGGAAAATGCTCATCAGGCGAGAGAGGAGGCTGTGGACGGCTCGCAGCACTTTGGTGTTCCCACAGGTCATGCAGGCGGCAATGCCTCGCTGCAGGGGCTTGAAGCTACTGAGGATGGCTGGTGACTGCAGCACAGTTAGCAGGAAGTTCAGCACTTCCAGTCCTGTGCAGATATTCCCATAGTTCACCTGGTTCGGCTGCTCCTGCAATGGGAAAACAGGCCACTCTCAGGTGAAGCAGAGACGCAAATTCCACAGCTTGGAAACTGGATGTCATCAAGTATTTGGAACTAAGTAAAAAGCCAGTGAAGAATGAACATGGGTACCGCTGTCACAGCATGTAACCACCATACACAGCAGGACTTTTATAAAGCTGCATCCTAAACAGAATGTGATGTAAAATTTAGTCAAACCTCTTTAAAATGTCATTAAGTTTCCTCTAAAACGGAAAAGTATTACAATGCAGAATGTTTCTGTTGGCCTACTTACTCAAAATACAAAAATCCAGGCCAAGGAAATGTTTTTCAAATTACATCATGTAACCAATGTACTAGATGATGGATGGTATTATTAAAAATAAAAACTGTTTGCAGGAAGCATAGGCATAGTTTCTGGAAACTTCCACTCCTGTAGTTTACACAGATCATGTATGTACAGCACAGGTTAGGTCCCAGCAGTTGCCCAGGAGCACGGCAATGGGGGTCTGTGAAGTGGGCTGTAACCAGAAAGCCAGTGACTTTTTCAGAAGGGCAATGAGGAATTTGGACAACCATTAAGAACTTGACCTTCGGTTTGTACCATGAGCCCCTTGTAACAGTCTTTTAAACCTACAACTGCAGTGTTTTAATTCTTTGTGGACCCAAACAGCAAATATCTATGCTAGGTCTTTTAAGTCCAAGAGTGAAAGCTTTCGAATTCCATCAAACAACTGGACAAAGGGAATCTGAGATGGCAATGACATGATCCAGGCTTTTGCTGCCATCAGAAAAACCCAAGGATCAAGGTTTCCAGGTAAACAAGACACAGTGATAACCAGGAATGGAACCAACTCATCAGCTGCCTACGCTGAGTCTACTCAGGGCTTAGTCCATTGAGAAAATGTTTTACAAATTGTAACTTACTGTAAAGAATGTCATGTTAATCAGCCACAACAGTCATACCAAGCTAGCAGCTAAGTCAATGTAAGACGTGTAAGAAAGACAGAAAGAAAGAAGAAAGGAAGGAGGGAGGAAAGGGACGAAGTAAGGGGAAAAAAAAAAAGGAGAGAGAGAAGGCAGGCATGCATGCATTGAAATATGAAAGACACCATGATCTAGTCTAAGCACTCTGGGCTGACTGAGAACCGAAGGTCAAAGCCATGCTCATGGAGCTGCAAGTCAAAGTAGGCACATCTTTAAGCTCAAGTTTTAGACTCAGGCCCAGCAGAGATGTCCCCAACCAGGTGACGGCACCGACTGACAGCACCCACGCCTACCACGGTCATCAGCAGCTTGTCAAACCACTGTAGTTTGAGCTCGGACTTGCACCACATATCCGGTCGTAAAGCGGTCTTGAGAAGATTCACACAGCGACGAGAGAGCACCTCTCCAGGTGACCCTGCGGTGTTGGTGTTGTCGTTGACCTACAAAATGCCAAGTGGTTGGTCACTGAGCACCAGCTTACAGGTACAGGAAGAGCAGCGACGCTATTTTCTCAAATGTCCCTGCCTCCCACGCATCTTCCGACAGCCGGCTTTCCTCCTCCCTCTGGGCCTCTTCACCCACACATTCCCACTCCCCTGCAGCAGGGTCTGCAGTAACTGAGAGCAGGGCCTCTGCTCTGCAAAGGGGAGTATCTGCACACAGAACCCCTCGCCCTGCAAGGAAACAAGGCATCTCCAGTTGGACACCTTGTGATTCTTCACAATTTGTGCCAATCTCTAGTATTTCACAAAACACAGTATTTTGACTGAGGAACTGAGCCCCAAATGAAGAAAAATTAAGTTTTTGAGACTTCATGTACGTTGGTCTACCACGCACATGCCTGGTGCCTGCAAAGGCCAGGAGAGGGGGTTGAATCTCTGGACCTGGAGTTACAGATGGTGAGTCACAATGTGTACGCTGGGAATTAAACCAAGTCTCACGGCACAGAGAGTGCCCTTAACTGTTGAGCTGTCTCTATGGCACCACCACTCCGAATTCTTTTCTAAAGAAAATTTCATATTTTGGAATTTCATTTTGTAAAACAAAAATGACAGGTTTTAGAAATAGATTCTCAGCAACCCTGTGAGAACATAAATACCAATATGATTTGTAAGTCCAAGCTATAAGCACTCCTACAAGAAACTGAAAGCTGCACAGATCCCTGCAGACTGGTCAACTCAATGCCATGAGCTATGCACCACCCCCAACTTATATAGCAAAGAAAACAAGGAAGTGGATTGACTAACTGACCAAGATCCCTTAACTATACCAAGACGCTGCAAATTGTAAGCTATGTTGGGTTGGGGTGCCTGGGTAGTTAAGGGTGTTTGCATCAAGCCTGATGACCTGAATTCCCATGTGATAGAAAGAGAACCGACTCTCACATGTTGTCCTGTGACTTCTATGTGACATATTGAATACATGGTAACTTTTTTTCAAGTCATGCCATTATTTCATTAATACTGAAAGGAGAAATTGGGGGGCAGGCATGCCTACCAAAAGAAAGACACAGGTAGCCGAATGTGGCACACACCTGTAATTGCAGCATTCAGAAGGTTCAAGTAGGAGTGTAAATTAGAGGCCAACCTGAGATACAGCAAGCTCCAGAAACAGAAGCCAGACATAGTATGAGAACAATCTGGCACCAGGGTGGTAGACATGCTCTCAGGCCGGGTCACAGACACCATGCTGCAGGGTTATGCAGTGCCATACCTGGCAAGCC
>LOEQ01002195.1:84218-103499 GCA_001685075.1 Bramus lutescens | reverse complement strand
AAATTTACCACGGTGTCCGTGTGCTGCTTATCGATGGGCTTGGCAAGAAGAGAGTCAGCTCCTGGCAGTGACTGGCTCCTCCCAAACACCTAGGAAAGGACTGTCCTTTAAAGTGGGAAGGGACCCCACAGCCAGCACCTCCCATGGAGTGCAGACTCATTCCACCAGCTGTTCCCAGATTCTGGGCATGAAGGACTCCAGGGGCAGAGGATCTCTGCTGTGTGAACCTTATAGTCCTGGCAGGGGCACATGACTTAATGCACTAACTGGCAGTGAGGCGTGATGACTCGTGACAGCCAGCCAGAGGGAACATGGCCATGAAAAGATGGAGCCAGTGGCGAGGGAAGAAACTGACTCTTGGTAGAAACGTTAGCAATAGCAGAGTAAGTGCAGAGGAGGCTTGGAGTTTCTGTACAGGGAAGACCTGTGATATGTGCCACCAGCCCCTCCCTCACTGGGATGGATTCTAGGCAGATACTCTACTGCTGGGTTCTAGGCAAGCGCTCCATCACCAGTTGTTCCAGCCACTTCTCTGGTAGAGTCTGGGCTGTGCCACACCCCAGCTTCCTCTTGTGGTCTTTATTGCAAGTAATTAGCAGACTCCTGATGGTATAAGCCAGTGAAGAGGAACGTCAGAAAACAGGAAAGACCTCCAGGAAGTGCTGTACTCTGGGATTATTCTCAGTTCCCAGTTGTCTTTTGAGTAGTTGGCTCAAGAATGCTCAAAAAGACAAGGAATATAGGCAGAGTCCCAGGAAGGCAACAGTTACACCCAAGGAAAGCACAAGTTCTTACTGCACTGATGGCCCCGGTGGCTGCCCTGAAGCGTTTCACCTCCTGCGCAGAATCTACAGACAGTCCTCTCTTAATGGATGACACAGAGTTGACACCCTCTCCACTGGAGTTTGGGTCCATGTCAGAATCAGGCTGGAAAAACACACAGACACGCCAGACTTTATTGCCTGACTACCAGGAGATATGTAAGGAGCCCAGAGAGAGATGACGGCAAAGGCCAACAGCCCTACCTGCTGGTCCTTGATCCTCTGCAGTTCCCACTTGATAACAACCTCAGACAGGTCCACAGCCAGCCGCCTCTGCTCAATGGTGACACTGGGCGTGAAACCCAGCCTCTGCATGGCACTGACCATGTGCTGCACCAAGTGGTGCCGCACCGGGTAGTATACCTGCAGACACAGGGGCCAACAACACCACATCAGTTTTCCTAGAAGGTGAATAGCCACTCCTACTATAGACAGAGTAGGGGCTTGAAGTCAGCACCTGCGGCTGCACCACACACGTCTGCTGTCCCTTTACATACTTTAAAGTGCTGCACGATGAGGTGAAGAATGTGTACCAGCTGTGGGACCGTGTGGCCTTCCTCCACGATGATCTTCCTGGTCCAGTGCGTCAGCATCTGGTGTCCATCCTCCATGCGTGCTGGCACCGCTGGGGTCAAAATGGCCATCGCTTGTCTCACGATTGCTCTTGCTTCCATTGCATGAGCCTTTAGAAGACTGTGGAAAACCTAGAAAAAGAAAAGTTAGTTCTAGGGGATCTGATGCCCTCTTCTGTTCTCTGTGTACACTGCACAGACGTGTGTATGTGTATGTATGTCCTGCACATATATCATGTGTACACACACACACACACGCCAAACTCTCATACATAAAGGATTTTTAAGGTTTTTTCATAGGAAGGTTAGAGTTAGAAGCCTATAAAATGATTCAGCACAACAAAAGCCACACAAGTTTAAACTGAGTTTAATCCCTAGAATCCACACAAAGATAAAGAAATCAACTCATGATGTGGCCTTCTGACTGACGTGTGCTGTAGCATGTAAGTGCCCCCATATACATCTCTCTCTCTCCAACTCACACATACACACACATGAACAACAAAGTAAAATTAACATTCAAAAGAATCAGAAAGTCACATGCCCTGAGCAGGGGTGTCTGAGGGGACACCAGCGAGGCTGAAAAGGGGCAGAAGAGCCAGCATCCTGGGGTAGGGGTTCACACTATGGAGTTTGTCTTGAACGCCCTCTCAGTTTTTCACTGTGAAAACCACACACCAACACAGACTTTCAGTGTGGTAAATACACACTGACCAAGTACACCACCTTGGTTATAAACACTGGTGATGCTCCAGCAGAGGCAGGAGTGATATGGGAAGTCCTCCTGTATATGTGTTGCTTTACTGGTTGGTGAATGATGTTTTGGCCAATGGCTTAGCAGAGTGAAGCCAGGTGGGAAATTCGAACAGATATATAGAGAGAGTAGGTATAGTCAAGAGATGAGACGACAGATACCAGAACCTTACCCAGTAAGCCACAGCCTCGTGGCAATACACAGATGGATAGAAATGGGTTAATTTAAGATGTTAAAGTTAGCTAGAAATATGTGTGCGTCATTGGCCAAACAGTGTTGTAATTAATATAGTTTCTGTGTGATTATTCGGGTCTGGACAGCTGGGAACGGAAGAACAGTCTCCATACTACACAGGAGGATCACTGCAAGTTCCAGGACAGCCTGGGCTAGAGTTAGAACCTGTCTCATGAACTCCTGGGTTGTCCTCCTCAGTCCCTGTCATTTTCAACTATTTTGTTTTCTACAATTTTGAGTATTTATTAAGATAATCCACTGTTTTTTATAAGGCAGGAATGGATGCCTCTCCATTTTTTTTAAAATTTTTAGTGGCTTTGAGAAAAGATGAGAGGAAAGGAGCAGATGAGACTGTCCAGAGAACACGGAGTACCCGTGGGGGAAGAGATAAAAACACAAGAGACAGGAGGGTGTCCTGTGAGGCACCTGGAGGACGATTTTCTTATGGATGGCGAATTTGGCAATGATGTGCGCCAGCAGCAGGTGCCCGCTGTATTTGCAGGCAGGATCCACACAAGCCTTGGAGAGCAGGCAGGGCCACGCAAAGGTCATCAGACGGCGCAATTTGCTGTTGCGGTTCTTGTTGTTGTCATGGATGTGGTGGGGCGCATGCTCCACCAGCAACGTGGCATACTGCAGGAGGTAGATACGCAGGGAATCCAGCATATCTGCTTGTTTCTCAGGGTCCAGGACCTGACACGAAAGCAGGAACTCACTTTAGATTTTTATTATGATCATACAAGTCTCATCCTTAAAATCAGACCTTAAAAATACTCTTTTGGGGTCTGGAGAGATGGCTCAATGGATAAAGACACTTGCTGCCAAGGCTTACAACCTTAGTTCAAGTCCCATAAACCACATGGTAACCTTAAATTGTCCTGACTTGTTAGTCTGTATGCACGTGTGTGTGAGCGCACGCACACACACACACACACAATACATACAGACACACATGACACAGACATGTACACATGGTGAGGGGAACCCCAAGAATATAATTCCCATAAATCCCTACCACAGGCATACACATTCACCCCTATGCAAGGGTTTGCCACACAGAGGTGTGCCTGGGGACACCACCTTGGTTATAAATACACTGGTAATGCTCTCTGGGTTGTCTCCTTCTGGATTAGGAGGTCCTAAGAGCTGTTCTCCTTCCCCCTTCTCAAAGCTGTACAAGAAAGCAGGATTCAAGATATGCTGCAGAACCTAGGGAGAGAAAAACACAAAGCAGAACAGAGCTGTGCAAACTTCTATTTAGGGGGTGTGTGCAAAGCAGAAGCATCCTGCACCATCAAGTACACTTGACCAAGAGAGCAACTGTTCATCTTGACTTCCAGCCAAATGGCAACTGCCAGGGGAAGCCTGAAACTTCAGGAAGAGTGCCAACCTCAGTCTGGCTTTCGCTCCTTCCTCAGACAAGTTATTTCTAAACACACAGAAAGGCATACTGGTTCATGGGAGGTGCCCCGTGATATTCAGCAATGGTTTCAGCAAGACCACTCATCATGCCCAAGATATGAGCCTCTGCAGAGCTGCGGCTCATCAGGAACAAAGCCCAGGTCCCCAGGAGGAGCTCTAGCACCTGTGCCACCTCCTGCTTACAATGGGACTTACCTTTGCTTTCAGCTCATCTCCAAAGTTGGGGTCATTAAACTCTACGAAACGGAAAAAGAGGGCACGCTTTTGAGCGATGCTGTAATTTTTGGGGATCTCTTCTTCCATATACTCTTTCAAGAAGGTCATATTGCAGAGGAAGCGACCAGTGAAGGCTCGGAGTAACTGGAACAGCAGCTCTATATCTCCATAGTTCCTTCTGAAGGGCCAGGACAAAGAAGAGGTTGGTGTAAGGTTAATTTTATAACTATACAAAACTCAGACTTGTGCCTTTTCAGTTTCCTTTTCTATTTTGCATCTGTGTGGCATGCATGTGCATAGGCATAATTTTGCCAGTATGTAGGAGGCCCAAGGTTGATGTCTGGAATCGTCTCAGATCGTTCTTCTACTTTATTAGTGGAGACAGTCTCTCTCAATCAAACCCAGAACTCAATGATTAAGGCTAATCTTGCTAGCTAGTTTGCCCTGGGGGTCCTGAATCTGCTTTCTGTCTTCTAAGGCATGAATTACAAGCAGGCTGCCACACCCACCTATCATTTCTATAGGTTTCTGGGGATCTGAACTCAGGTCCTCATGGGTCCAAAGACCACTGACTGAAAGATTTGAGTTACCTACCATCCACCCTCTGTAACAAATCTGATCACATTATCCAAGGAGCCATAGACTAGGCACATTAGGGACAAGGCCACAATGCAGGTTTTTGGGCAGAGAGGGGGCCAATGCACCCACTTGCAATAGTTCAGCAGACAGAAGGCCAGAAGCTTGGGCTCTTTCCAGTTGGTGGCAGCCATGTTCTCTCTGCGGTGTCTTTCTTGAAAGGTCTCGCTTACCCACACTCTCCTCAGCTGGCTCACCAGAGAGTGCTGATTGGCCAGCCAGGCATCATCATTTTTAACTATGATGCTTATGATCTGTAAGAAAGAGGCAATCATCAGGGACCTGCAGCTCACCTGAGCGAAGGGGCTTTGGGCTCTAATGCAGATGTCCTACCTTGATGGCCTGGAACTGGAGGTCCAGGCGCATGTTACTGGTGCTGGGTGAGCCAGGGCGGACTGCCGTCTGTGCTCCACCAGGCAGCAGGAGGGTGATGAACCTGTTGGGGTTTGCTGCCAACACATCCCTCAGAGGTCTGGCATCTTTGTGTTTTAAGAAACTCTGAAAGCAAAAGAATGAAGAAGCTACTTGGCTCAGATCAAACTCACAAAAGTGGGAAGATAAAATTTCTTCCATTCCTGGTTGGTCATTTCTTCAAAAAGGCAAACAAAAACAAAACATGGCACCTTTTTAGAAAAGCTGTTGCTGGCTGTGAGTGGAGCTCGCCTTTAATCCCAGCACTCAGGAGACAGAGAATAGCCAGTCCCAGGACAGCTAGGGCTACTTTATCCCCTCCAAAAAGTTAAAAAATAAAAATAAACAAGATACTGGACTGGAGATATGGCCTAGCTATTAAAAGCACTTCTGCTCTTCCTTCCAGAGGTCCTGAGTTCAAATCCCAGCACCTACATGGTGGCTTACAACCATCTAGAACTGTTGTGTCCCATGAGATCCAAGGCTCTCTTCTGGTGGGCAGATGCACATGCAGACAAAGCATCCACATACATAAAATAATCTTTAGAAAACATTAAAAGATATTTTTAGGACCAACAAGCCAGCTCAGTAGGTAAAGATGCTGGCACTGAGTCTGATGACCTGACTTTGAGTTCTGGGACCCACATGGTAGATGGTGACATCCAATTCCTGAAAGCTGTCTTCTGAACTTAATACATCCACTGTGGCATGAACACACACATAAACAACACATGCATAAACACACACATAAACAAATAGTAAGAAAAAAGTGATGGTTCCCAATAGCAATCCTATTTTCTAACTGTGAATTTATATCTATCTATCTATCTATCTATCTATCTATCTATCTTTCATCTATCTATCTATCTTTAAATTTATTTATTTATTTGGTTTTTTAAGACAGGATTTCTCTGTGTAGCTTTAGAGCCTGTCCTGGAACTCACTCTGTAGACCAGGCTGGCCTCAAACTCACAGAGATCCTGCTTCAGGCTCCTGAGTGCTGGGATTAAAGGTGTGCTCCATCACCTTTCGGCGGTTGTGAAATTTATAACTCTAACTGTATTTGTTTGTTACAACCACCAAAATCCTCCCGACCAACTTTTGGGTTGCAGCTTTGAAGACATGATCAGACAGCAACGATGTTCCTGACACCCAGACCTCTGAGAAACACAAAGCCAGGATACACAGAGGTGAAACACAGACCTGTCAGAGGCTGAGCACACTGGCTGACAGCTCTCTGCAGGAACCCACTACAGTCGCACAGGGTCCTACCATGAACATTCGGCTCCACTGGGGGTCATTCAATGTTGCTTCCATCATGAACAGTTCCACTGTCTGTGAGGGATGCCGTGTCAGAAACTTGATAAGAGGCTCTCTGAATGGGCTGCCTGCCTACAAAACATAGGGCAAAAATGCAAACCTTCCAGCCGTCACCATAACAAGGCAACCCCTCCAATTACACCATAATTAGGTATTAATACCAATATCCTTATACTGTCAAATTTTCTATTTAAAGCATTTTAACAAAATGAGCCAGGAACAGCAGTGCAAAGGATGGCTCCAAGTTTAAGAAAAGCCTGGGATATTTAGCAAGACCTGCAAGTTATTCTTTGACATCCACATTTACACTGTGGTATGTGTATGCCCACACAACACACAAACAGGCAATTAAAAAAAATGATGTTTTCCAGTAATTATTTTGTTTTAGTTTTTAATGGAACTCACTCTGTAGACCAGGCTAGCCTTGAACTCACAAAGATCCGCCTGCCTCTGCCTCCTGAGTACTGGGATTAAAGGAGTGAGCAACCACTGCTAGGCTGTTGTTTTGTTCTTTAAAAAAGATGCATGGTGACCACAATCCCAGACAAATACTCCTCTCAGTCTTAATCACCGAAGCTTTTCTTTATAACTAACAACAGTGATGCAGAGACTCGGGCAGCTCAAGAGTAAGAACAGATGAGCGAGTGCTCAGTCCTAGCAGGACTTTCCCATCCCGAGACAGGAGGCATAGCCGATGTGGTGGTGATCTCATCAGCTGAGCCTGCATGACACTGCGCCTGGCAATAAACCGTCAGTCATGGATGCAGGACTATTAGCTACTGATGGATTTTGGGAGATGGAGTGAGATGGAGGTGCATGATCTTCATGACTGAGATGACTGGTGAGCGCAGGAGGCTCCGGTGCATCACTGCATGCCTATGGTCACTAGGCTGGTTCTGGTTAAACTCCATAGGTTACAATAATAAAGGCACACGGAAAAGGGCCCAAAGGCAGGAGGGAGAATTGGCAGGAGTGGGAGAGGTAAGAAAGGGTACATAATGCACAATATGTACATGTATGAAATTGGCAAAAAACAAATTCAATTAATTTTTAAGACACTAAGTCTAAAAACTCAAGAAAAACCCCATCAAAACTAATATCAGCCACACAGCCACAGGTCTGTTTGCCCAGGCTCCAGTTCTCACAGGGGTGTTTTAACAGGGATATGAAGGCGGTCTGGACAAACTCAGTGGATCACGAAACAACAGAACAGAAAGACAACACAACAAAAAACCATGAAATTGGTGGGGGATGGGAAAGATCTGCTTAGAATGTATTATACAGGGTATAAAACTGTCCAGTGAATACATTTTAAAATAAATAACAAAACAAAAATACAAACAATAGAGGGAAGCAAATCAGAATTAACCCTTTGAATTAACCGTACCTCAATCAGCATGGCGCGCTCTGTCTTCATTACAACCTCTAGCAAAGGTTTGACCAGTGTTTGAGGTGCAGCTGGGATCAGATGGAAAAGGTTTATAATTGCCGAGCAAATCTTCATTTCCTAATAAAGGAAGCCAGAAACCAGAAACAGGTCAATCAGTTCTGTGACTAGAGGAGAGTGCTCGCTACAGACCCTACTACCATCTAGCTACATTCACAAGGCTGGCCACCAAAGCAAAGAGTGAACACGGAAAGCCACAACTTACCAGACCTGTTACATCACAGCTCTGTTTTGTCTTGAGGAAACTCACTGCCCTCGACCATTAGCTCATCTGTCTCTGGGGGGCAGGGCTCAGTGTGCCTGTGTGTTTACTATGCCTTTTGTTTTCAGGACACTGACAAGTGTCAACGACCCTTCTCAAGGAGGCACGGTGTGACAGTGCCATCCACTCATCACGTGAACTTCTAAGACATCAGTTCTGAGAGCACAGAATCTGGACTGGACTGGTGCTGAGCATTTGTCGGCCAGGCTGAAGACAAAGCTGACAAATGGCCGCGCTGGGTCCCGTCCGTGTGGGGCCTCCTGAGCTCTGCTCTCTACCACGTGCAGACCATGTACCAGTCTGCTCTGAGCTGCTCTGAGGGTCAGCCCCACACCCCAATCTCAGGTCAGGTTTTCTTCTGCTGTGAAGGGATTTCTCCCTGGTCGCTGGGCAACGAAAGAGCCCAGAACACCACCAAGTACCATGTGTGAGTTGTGTCTGGGGCTCTTAGGGATAAAATGGGGATGAGCCTGACGCCAGGATGAGATGGCGCTTAAACATCAAAGTAGGAACCAAGCTGCAAATAAATTGCTCAGCATTATCTCACTCTTCTTCATATTTAAGTCTTTAAAGAGAGCATATTCTCTCCCGAAGTAACATTAAAAAATGGTAATTTATACCACAGAATTTTTTTTTAAAGTAGGAATATTAAAAAATTCTCCTTTGCTTTCTGTAAGACTGCAAGAAGGCATTATCATCCCCATTTTACAGAGGAGGGAAGCTTGGCTTGACTGTCCAAAGACACAGTACTGTAACTGTATCAGTGTGCGGGGGCATGCAAGAGAGCCTCTGTGTGGTGTGTGTGTGTGTGTGTGTGTGTGTGTGAGAGAGAGAGAGACAGCTTCCATCTAGTCTGAGGGAACTGGTGAGCTGTCAGTGTGACAGAGGGTGTAATCGTTCCAAACTTGTAGCAGGCCTAGATATCCCGTGAGGACTTTCTTCTCAGGAGGCTGCTGGGGGCTTGTGCTTGTCATGAACACTAGGACAGGGGAGTTTGTTCGGTCTTAGCTAGCACTGAGAGACTGCAATTCTGACACACAGAAAACACGAGAACTTAGGATCTGGCTTAAACGTCCTAATAGAGAACATGCTTGGCATCCGGACAAGTCACAGCAATGATACTACGACAGCTCCGCCACAGACAAGACAGTACAGGTCACCGCACTCAAGGGCACAAGGCACTCTGTCCACTACAGGATCACAACACGGCTAACAAAGTCACGGCAAAACCAAATGCGACAACAACCCCCGCCTGCAGCCGCACTGCAGTTCTCACCTCTACCCCTTCCATGGCAGGCTGAACCAAAACAAAAGTCACAGCATGAAAACACGGGCAACCAAACAGGAAGGAGAAAAGAAAATGGAAAAATCAAAAGTGTTCTTCACATTGCAAGTCATAACTGACTTAGAGAAGGTTGCTCTCACCTCAAACTGACAGAATGGAGACAAGGAACACCTCCCGCACTCTGAAATGCTCTCCTGAGGATGGGGAGGAAAATCATCTTTTTCTATTGATGTCATTGACAGAGAAACTTCCCACATACTCCAACACAGGCAGGGTTATTGGGGTAACAGGACAGTACAGGCACGATAATCAGAAAGCACACAGTAGTTAGACACTCTGAAGCGGAACACACCTTCCGCCCTCACGTCAACAGCCCTCGGACAGGGTTCTACACTGGGGCTCTTTCCTAAACCACAAGTTAAAATCATGGTTTCAGAATTCTTACGCAAGGAGAGAAATGGTAAGACTTTGTTGTATGCGAACGTGCTTTAAAAAGACTTTCTTCTCAGAGTGAATAATTCAAGATGTTATGTCAAGTGCTGAAACAGTTATAAAAATAAGGACAAATTCTTTCCCAGCTCAGCAGAAGAGAAGCAGGCAGTGCAGCCTCATCTATCAGGCATGTCTAAGCCCCCAACCCATGAAGAACAGTTGGCCACTGGTGTAACCACCTCCACCCGAGTGTTAACTGTCAACTTGAGACAGCCTAGTGTCTCAACTGAGGGGCTGCCCACATCAGTCTGGCCTATGGGCATATCTGTGAGGGATTACTTTGATTAACTGATATAGGAACGCCCAGCCCAGTGTGGGTGGTACCATGAGAACTAGTTTGGGAATAAGCCGGCGAGTACTGTTCCTTCGTGGTTTCGGCTTCAACTTCCTGTCCTGACTTCCCTCAGTAATGGTCTGTAAGCTACAAATGGCAATAAATCCTTTTTTCCCTAACCTGTGTTTGGTCAGAGTATTTTATCATAGCAACAGAGAAAAAACTAGAACATCCTCAGATACGGGTTATGTGGTCAAGAGATCTTTGTAAAACCAGCACTGCGCATGTGTGCAGAGGTACCACACATGGTCCTGTATAGGCTCAGTGTCAAAAAGATAAGGCCACCCAGGCATGGAACCTGTCCAAAGCTCAATCCCCAGAAATCAAACTGCAGAGGAGCTTGTGTCTATCTTTCAATCAGCTATGCATATATTCAAATATGGCATCACAACTAAGAGCTCAAGAGCTGAGCAGTGACCTGGCCCTGGGTGGAAATGATGAAGCCATGGTCATCCGCTTTGCCGTGAAATCCAATGCTGTGGCCTGAGCTTAGGAAACGGCCATCAATGTAGAGACTGCTCTGCTCTGCACAAGGAGAATGTCCCATGCAAGGGGACTGGCCTGCACCCGTCTTCTCAATCCACATCTCCAAATAACATTCTACACACGTTCACAGTATTATTTTAAGTCAATAGAAGTCATTTACTTACATATTAGATTTATGGCTTTTTTTTGTTCTTAAAACATTTTTTAGTACATTCGTTTATTGGATGCGGATAAGCCAGGGGACATTGTGGACATCAGAAGACAACTTTCAGGTCGTCAGTCCTCTCCTTCCACCATGTGGGTGCCAGGGACTGAATTCAGATTGTCAGGCTTTGTGACTGGAGCCTTTAAGCAGCTAAACCATCTCATGGGTCCTCTGATTTTTGGAGAGCTAATTTAGATGTTTAATCTAGAAGATCCAGTTTATTTTTTAAGGTCTGTGTGAGCATCTAAGAGATGAAATGGGAGGACAAGCAGCAGGCTGGCTGCACCCATCCCCAGGGCTCAGGCTCCATCAAGCTCTCTCTCTGTGCTCTCCTACATGACCTTATTTGATTTTTAAAATACAAGAAAGAAATCTTACAATGGGCCTTACAGCAAAGAAGTTTCAAATACTGATTGATATCTGCTTAGCTGGCACCTTAGAAGCAATAGGAACAGGACACGAAAAACACTTTAAATATAGGACATTCAAAACAAATGACACAGTAAAGCCAAAAACCAAAAAATTTCCAAGTTGGAATGAGGCAACACATCCAACAAGGAAGAACAAGGGACAAGAGCCATGACAAGTGGGGTTCTGGAATTAGGGACGCTACTATAAAATGTCCCATCAGGTATCACACTTAGAGATAACCCTGAAAATCAGCATATACAATTTTAGAGTCAAAACAGCAAGAAACCAGCATTTTTAAGAGACAAGAGGCTTTCAGGACAGACATCAGATACTTAGGAAGATTTAGTTATATTAGTTTCCCCTAGAAACGATGTAAATTTGCTGTGTGTGCTAGTCACTTAATTTTTAATGACCAACTGAAGTGTGAGGAGGCTGTTCCTAGTTTTCTAGTTTTCCCATGCTGGCATTTATGGAATGCTTTATTAAGTCCCAACGAATTTCTTGGTTTTTATTGGGCAATTAGTTAGACACAGGGAAGCGATTACCAACTACTGAGTGAAGGAAGCAAGGGAAACAAGAACTGTGGAGCTGAAGGACACTATGTAACAAACAGAAGATACATTGCTTAAGGGCCTAGTAGAGTGGAACCACACTGCGCACTTCTGGAAGGCTGGTCAACAGAAAAGTCCCATTAAAGTGAGCAAAAGGGAATTTGTAAAGAAACATAACGGAGATTGTTCATCCAATAGGAGCAATAAAGCACACGGCACATCGACTGTAATCTCTATGCTTGGCGGGCACCACGGTTAACTGCCAACAGCAGCTGTGCAGCATGGACACCCTCCCAGAAACAAGCTAGTCACTCACGTTTCCGTCACTCCTTTGGCCCCCTTTGTGGGTGATGACCACCACTTCCATCCACTTGCGCAGATGTTGCTGTTGAAGAGAAAAAAAAGAAGCCACATCCTCAGAAACAACTTCATGAGAAACCTTGCCCTTCAGCAGCAACCTGCAGTCATTTGATTTCCCTTTTATTTAATAGCATCACAATCTCCCATTACAGAAACAGACTAATCACCCAGCAAGAGACATGACAGGTGTGGAGTCTTGTTCTGCAAACAAAAGGCTAAGCTCCAGCAGGAGAGACCTGACCCAGGCAACACGGTTCCAGGCCCGGCACTTTCCAGTTGCCACCAGTTCTCTGGATCCTGTGCTGGACTGGGATGGAAGGAGAGGTGGACAGAGACTCCATGTGGGCCAGAATGTCAAGGTGCCTGCTATGTACAAGACAGTGTGAATTCATGAAAGTAGTGAGTGGAGGTTGGAGATGAGGGGCTATCAAAGCCTGGATGTCTACGAAGAGACCGGAAGGAGAGTGTGTTCTAGGAAGGTAAGTGAGTGCCAAGGGCTCCGCCAGCTACTGTGGCTGAAGGGACCCCAGGGAGAAGGGCAATGTGATAAACAAGGATTCCTTCTATCAGTGGCTGGAGAAAGGACTCTATTTGGGCATCTGCTATATGAGTGAGGAGTCATGAGGCTCAGTGACACCGGGCAGAAGCCTCTGAGCAACCATAAACTATAACGTGCACGAACAGGCAAAGAATGTGGATGACTGAAAAGTATGTGCTATGACAAATGCCAAATCCCTGGAAGGATGCACAGGCTGCTCTAAGGAGGGGGTGCCATGGTTGGGAAGGACACACAGGCTGCTCTAAGGAGGGGTTGCCAGGGTTGGGAAGGACACACAGGCTGCCCTAAGGAGTGAGTGCTGGGGTGGGAGAGAAACTGAGTAGTTTTCCACTTTCTGGAATTTTTTTGTTTCAAGTTTTTTGAAACGGGATCTCACAGTGTAACCCTGGTTAGCCTGGAACTCACTGTGTAGACCAGGTTGGCCTCAAGCTCACCGCAATCCACCTGTCTGTCTCCCAAGAGTGGGAAAACATAATGGAGAACATCACCATACCCAGCCACCTTCTGCATTTAAACAGTGTGAATGTTGTCCTTTTGATTTATTTATTCAGTACATTATGGAATAAGTTTAAACCCATTTAGCTTACCATCATCTGATCGCAAAACTTATCATTGAAGGAATTGGGGAACAGCCGAGTAACAGAGGTCAGCCGATTCACGACATTCAGGGTCAAGCTCCGATAATCTCCCAGCATCATCAGCAAAGGCCGCATGTGTGTATGAATCTGATCTACTTCTATGGTGGCACCTTCCAAAAACTAGTCAAAAAGGAAAGTTACCCAGAGAAACAGGTGGCAAAGAAACAGAATGAACCAACTCCACAGGAAAGGTCAGTTTGCCCTTGGGAGAAGGGCATTAATTTCAGGCTTCCTAGCAAGTACTGACAGTCTAGAGCTCAGCCTTACTGTGTTTCAAGATTCAGTATGACATGGGCAGAGATGTTGCAGCTCCATGCATGGTGACCAGACAGGCCCAAGGACTGCAGGTGTGGTCACACTCACCTTCCGCATGCAGGCTTCTCCGGCCTCCTGCAGCTCACTGTTGGTGGAGTTGAGGGCTTTGAAGAGCGCAGCGATGATTTTCTCCCTGGACTGTGGAAGGTAATTGCAGGCAGCAAGGGCATCTTCAGAGAGAAAAACGACAACAGTTTTTATTATTCACTCAAGAAATAGCTCAGGAATTTCCTTCTCTGAAGGATCCTACTAGTCACAAGCCATTCGCCCTCCCTCCTGTTAGCTGCAGGACAGAAGAGCTGGGTTTGGTGAAGCACGCCTTTAATTGTGGCACTCGGAGGCTGGGTAGGTAATCTCTGAGTTCAAGGCCAGCCTGGTCTACAGAGCAAGTTCCAGAAAAGACAGTCGGGGCTACACTGAGAAACCCTGTCTCAGGATGGGCAGGGGATGGGGGTTGGGTGGGGGAGCAGGGCGGGCTCTGAGGCTGAGAGAAATGGCACTATGTGGTGAGTATGACAGTTCTCTTAAACTAGAACATCTGATTCACGAAATTCACAGAATAATGTGAATATCACAGAGTAAGGTTTAATGCAGAACAAAAGCCCATTTATTAAAGACAACACAACTTAAATCCTAATGATGTTGGTACAACTTGACGACCAACACAATTTCTGACTCTGTCTTTAGAAAAGCATTCAGGACTGACATTTTAGACTGACTACACTGGAGGCCTGCCACAGCCTCTGGANGGATGACCAGCCTATGCTTGGCAGCTGGATTCTCACTGGCATGCACTTACTTAATGCTGCAATCCGTAAAGGCACCAGGGACGGCAGGCTTTTGTAACAGGGCAGCTTCGTCAGAGCTGAATCCTCGGCCTCACACAAATTCAGCAGCTGACAGAGAAAAAAAGAAGCTTTCAGCTCACCCCACTTCTCCCAGGGAACAGAAAGATCTACAAGCTGCACTCAACACCAATTTGTCACAAACACTGAACAAATTCATCCAGAAACATCTCAAAGCCTAAAGAATTTCAACAACAGAGGCCCTGCTTCCTTACCCCAAAGTCAAACTCAGTTAAAGTCACCTGGGTCACACCTGACTGGCTGTGGTGTTGCCAGTTTTCTGTCAATCCTACAACAGCTAGCGCTTCCCCAGGGATGGGCAGACAGACAGGCCACAGGCCATAGTGCCACAGTCCTTATGATGATTTGCTTTAATTCTCAACTGGGAAGAGTCTCAGTGGGGCAGGCCTGTAGGAACTGCCTGATAACGTTAATTAATGTAAGAAGCCTTAGCCTGATCAAGGTAGCACCAGTGCCTGGGCACATGCATTTCTTTCCTGCTGACTGTGGGTGTGACATGACTGTCCTAAGTTCCTGTCTGGAGCTCCTAGCAGTGACAGACTACAACCAGAACTGTGAGCTAAAAAAGCCCTTTTCTCCCTATATTGTCCTTTTCCAGTGTTGTTTTTATTACCACAACAGTACAGAAAAGGATATAGGGGGACACCAATGGTCACTGGGAAGCCCACAAGCTCTAAATCCACCCTCGGTGGCACACAGGCACCTAAATGGCTAGCATCTAAAACCCCATGTGCCTTTCCTATTACTATTTCCCCTTTCTCCCTACACATGTCTTAGAAAACTGGCTTTCAAACTTTACCATTTCTTTTAAAGGTTTACTTTATTTTTACTTTTTTATGTGTATGAGTGTTTGCCTGAATGTATGCATGTCTATCTCATGTGTGCCTGGTGCCCAAGGAGGCTAGAATAGCATTGATTCTCTGCAGGTGGCATTTCAGACAGTTGTGAGCTGCCATGTGGCACACATGCACACATACATGATAATAAGTCATATATTCAAAATCAAGTTGGAATGTAACCTGTAGATGCTAATCCAGAGCAAGGCAACACTGGGTACCATGTTTCCTTAGATCCCAGGGGCAACACACCTGCTGCAAGTGCTGTGCCAGGCTACAGCCGGGTATCTCTGCAGCTACCCAAGCCTTTTCTGAAAGCTGCCTGAGCTCGAGCACAGGCTGGCAGTCAGTCATCAGCCTCACTCTCTCACACCATACCTCTGTGTAGAACACCTTGTGCTCCACTACATTGAGATCCATTGTGAAGAGCCGAGGCTGCAGCGTGGTACAGAATGTGTTGCCCTCCATCAGGCCGATCTGTGCATTGGCAGGCTGGTGACGCAACAGGTGCTTCTTTGGTGGGACCATGTCCTGAAGGACCTGGAAAAAACCAAGCAGGGTGCCACTCATCAGATGCCCCTCAAAAAGAAAATTTTTTCCACAGTAGCCAAGTTGAAAACTGACAAGAAGTCATTACAGGGGCCTAAACTTTCATTAGGTGGAGGACATGTCACGTTAGAACTACAGTGTAGACCGTGTCAGATTTGCTTTGTTCCTCACACCTGAGTGACCTCACAAAAACAACAAAAGTCCTGCCTGTGAATGCACACCCAGAAAATCAGCCTTCTTTCTGTTCTTACAACTGTGGACATATGCGGCTATTTGCGCATCAGAGAATCATGGACTGAGTGGTTCTTGTAGCTCAGATGTGAAGCAGAGACCCCTGCTGCCCGTGTCAGAAACTTACCTCTTTATGTGGCTCCATAATCACTGTCACACTTTTCCCAGTGACCTGGGCCAGAACCTGCAGCGAATGCATGGCTTGCTTTCTCACAGTTGAGTTTGGAGAGGTGACTTCACGAACTAAATCGTGGGTCACATGGTGAAAAGATTTCTCCTGAGCCACCACAATCTCTTCGGCTCTCTCCTCGTCTTTTAGAGGTGTTGCACACCTCATCAGGAGCTGCTCTAGGGTGGTCTTCGCCATGGCAACTGCTCCATTGGAAACCTGGAGTTGGGAGAGGCCTTAGAAGGAATGCATGGTAATGCCACTCCCCAGACCCCCAGGTCTCCATACACTGGGGAGGAAGGAGCTCATGGCCACCATGCCACCATCAAGGAGAAAGACCACTATATAGCATCCATTTGGCTCATTGGGGTCAAAATTACTTCATTCTAGGTCCTTCTTGTTTATCTTTCAGAAAAGGACACCTACACATGACCTTGCATTAAACAGAGATTCTGGCAAGCCCACCAGATTCTATCAGGATAAGTCAGATCTGCACATGGGTTCATAAATAACCAATGACATGCCTGGGCCTGGCAATATGGCTCAGAGGGTAAAGGAGAGCTTGCTGCCCACCCTGACCACTCCAGTTTAATCCCCACATGGTAGAGAACTAACTCCCACAAGCTGTCCTCTGCCCTCTGCCCTTCACATTCATGCTGTGGCATGAATAATAAAGTATGTCATCAAAAACTAAGAAACAAGAAAGACAATGTCACGCCTGTGGGGAACTTTGCAGTACCCAGAAAGCAGCATTCCGGGCAGATCCACCCTGAACCTATTAAGGGAAGGTACCTGGAGATTAACATATGAGTTAGGAGCTGTCCCTGGATTAAAGATGCTATAATAAAACCAAGCATCAAAGTCCTATAGCTGGGAAGAGTGTCTAAGACCAAGGACTCTGCAGGCAGATCAGCTCTCTTTGTGAGTAGTGCCATTTCTGAGCCTCAGGGCTACCCACAACCTACCTCTCCAGTCAGGTCCATCATAACAAAAAGCAAAGCTTTGAGGAATGTCTGCTGGTTCTGGAGAACCCACGTGAGTGGAAGCCGCTCCATGAGAAACTTAATGGACACCACACCTCCCAGCTTTGCATACCAGGCCTGCTCATAGCAGCAAGCGCACAAACGCTCCACAATGTACGAGAAGAGGGGCAGTTGGCATGCCTGGAGAGAGACAAGCCAAGAATAAGGCGGTGCCACCATTCTGAAGCTAGCAACTTCTAGAACAAGTACCTTCAAACTCAGAGGACACTGTCCAGGCGCCCTTACCCTCTCCTTTGAGCCCAAGATGATGCTGGCCACATCGAATATCACAGCTAAGGCCACCTCCCCAATTTTGCACAGCTCCTTTTCTTCATAAGCCATACAGACAGCTATCGCATCAATAAGGACCAAGGGATCCATTCCTTTGGATCCATTTTCTTCACTATGGAACATGGCTGTGCTGGGCTGGCTGCCCACCTGGTAGCAAGGTAGCAAGAAAGGACCTGGAAAGAGATGAATCAACAAAGCGGAGGTCATTCATGGAGACATGCATAACCTCCAATTACAAATTAGCTTCATTTTTCCATAGAATTAGGGACTCACTGAAGCCAGCAATGGTATTCTAATTACATTTTATTGCTCTGTACCTATGAGGATTATAAGTAGGCATGCATGTGCCATGGTCCACATGCCATGGTCCACACACAGAGGTCAGAGGACCAAGGCAAGAGCTGGCTCTTCTACTGTGTGGATTCTAAGGATGAACCCAAGCACCCTTACTGGCTGAGCCATCTCACCAACCCTTTTGAACTAGGACTTCAAACCAACCTCCAAGAAACTACAAATGTTTGAAAATCAAGTAGTCTAATTCACATTAAGGCTATTTTTCTGACTGTTTCCAACAACATATTATACACTGTTCAATTACTTCAGTCAAAATTTGAAAATGAGACTGGCATAGAGCTAATTTAGAAGCTTGCACAGCACTCACAGAGCCCTAGTATTTAGAAACCAGACTTGCTGATACATATCTGTATTCTCAGGACTATAAGTAGAGGCAGGAGCATAGGAAACTCGAAGTTCCACTCAGCTAATGCTGGGGCTCGGTGGTCTAAAAGAAAAAAGTGTGGGGCAGCTAGATGGCCATGCAGGTAAGAGCACTGGTTACAAAAGCTAATGGATTGAATGCAACCTCCAGGGCCCAGGGGAAAGACAGAACTGACCCTAGGAAACTATTCCCTTGACGTCTATGACCTTGCTATGGCATAAATGCTTGCACTCAAACACAAACATACACGGCAGTAATAAGTGTTTAAAAGTTCAAAGATGAGTTACTTTAAAATGCTTTAAAATACCATCGATCAGCTAGAGCCTGGGAATAATGGGTCTTGAGCCAGCCATTCCAGATGGTAACAAAAAAACCAGTGACAGCTATACCCTAAACACCTGTGGTCACAGAGCAATTTGAAAGCCGTGTCTCTTGGGTCTCCAGTCCGAGACCACACAGAAATTACCAAGATTAACTTTAAAGACAATGTTACCACAAAGAAATACCATGAAACAACTGGTGTTCAGTTTTACAGTTCTGACTGTGCCAGCCAGGAAAATAGAGGGGTCAGAGCTCATCGGTGTCACTGGGGACCACAAGGCTCTAGGGCTCTGAGGGGAAACAGGTGCTACTCAAGTGTGCTCTACAGCTATTACTGCTTATGGAAAGAGATACAGAAATCTGAGGGTATTGGTCAGGTGGTGGTGGTGCATGCCTTTAATCCCAGTGCTCTGGAGGCAGAGGCAGCTAGCTAGATCTCTGTGAGTTCAAGGCCAGCCTGGTCTACAAAAGTTAGTTCCAGGACAGGCCCCAAAGCTACAGAGAAACCTTGTTAAAAAAAAAAAAATAAAAATCTGAGGGTATGCTT